>CM053264.1:918719-934293 GCA_028583405.1 Pogonophryne albipinna | reverse complement strand
ATGCATACAATCCTAATATTGTGCAATATGCGCATATCCCACCAGGAGGTTGACAATCTTAACAAGGTCCAATATTCTCAAATCAGGTATCTATGGATTGGCCTCAGCCTTAGCTATGTCACCATATGTGAATTATCCATAACAGCCCTTCTCATCTTGAGATAACAGGCCAAAACCAGGGAACAAATTCCTGCTTTTATGAACGGTTGATTATTAAAAATGTTCAAAGAGGATTTTCATAGCCCTAACTTTGTTTTAAAAATCTGAGACCAAGCTTACATGACTGCTGAGGATCCAAGCGTTCAGGAAATGTATAATATGTCCAATTTAATACATGGTAAGCCAGTCAAGCAGTCCCTAAACAAATGTGTACGCCATCGCCATTTGACCCGAGAGGTTTTCCGGAGAGGATTACACATGTGTCACAAAGATTAATAAATTCATAACAAATCAACCGTTGCTTCGATATGTCCAAACGAGGTGTCTGTGAACTTGGAATTGCTCAGTGAAGCCATTGAGCATGTTGACTTTCCATATTTGGGCATGTACAGATAAAATATTGTCGTTGGATGCACGTTGATCACATAGTGACGTAGTTGGAAATGTGTGTACACAAGGTGAATATCATTGACTTTGGTGTGCACGCGTTCACATTGTCCTTAGTCTGGACTATGCCAAAGGTCCAACGTAGAAAGTCCAATTCTTGGCGGTTATTTGGGTCCGAAAGTACTTGTTTCCGACACATGTGTGTTATTATCGGGATTGAATTTGAAATCATATTTCCATACAAACTATTTTTGTAATTTTATGATTTTTAGGTTGGCATCGCGAAATCGTGCCTTTTATAAAAAAAAATTCCATCAGCACCTGACAGTCATTTCAACGGGTTTTAAATCGTTTTTTCACTTTTAAAAACAGCTTTCTGCCCTGGAAATGATTTCTAACCATTATTACCGTTATGGAGGGGCTGCAGGAAGACTTTACCCAGCGTCCACACACTCATTCCGGGGTAATAAAGCCATGTGCATCACCCTGGAGCTCTGCCTGTGAGTGTGGGACCCTGCTTACAGCCGTACTTATGTTCTTGTACATTTCATGAGTCAAATGTGGATGAAATGGACATGTTTCAAGCTGTTTTCCGGGGTTACATGGCAATGATTTCTAACCATTATTACCGTTATGGAGGGGCTGCAGGAAGACTTTACCCAGCGTCCACACACTCATTCTGGGGTAATAAAGCCATGTGAATCACCCTGGAGCTCTGCCTGTGAGTGTGGGACAGATTCCTGTACATTTCATGTACATTTCACGAGTCAAATGTGGATGAAATGGACAGGTTTCAAGCTGTTTTTCCCGGGTTACATAGTGCTGCGAAGCAGCCTGTCAACTCTGGGTAGGTGGGAGAGAGCGAGGTGCTGGAAGGAGCTCTCTGGGTCACAGCCCGCTGCTGCTGCTGCTGCTCCCTCCCTCCCTCCCTGTATTCACAGCACTGTTCCCCAGCTTTCAAACACTTCTTCCTGGCTAAGAAAGCCATGTGCATGACCCTGGAGCTCTGCCTGTGAGTGTGGGACCCTGCCTACAGCAGTGAACCTGCTGCCAGCATTACAAACATATTAATCAGGCATTTTAACACTTTTTTCCATGAAAATGATTTTTATTCACTATCATGGGGCTATATAAATCAAATTCCGGGTAATTAGGAGCACAATTGTACCTTTTACTATTTAAATGTATTTGTATTATATATTTTTGGGCTATTAAAATGACATTTCTGGGTGACTTTGTCAGTTTATGGAGCTTAGTCCACAATTCCCGGAAACTAGTTTAAATCACCGTTGTTACTATTGTGGGGATTTAGGAATGTACCTGTGTGTGTTGCGGAGCTTCCCTGCACTTTAAATCCATTGATTTGCCCTTTTTTTGGGGTGTTTTTGACTGTTTTTGCACTGTGCTCACTTGGCTGATGCGCCCTCCTGTGGGGACACATGATAACTGCACTCAAATGGCTTTTTAAACGGTTTTAAATCGTTTTTTTCACTTTTAAAAACAGCTTTCTGCACTGGAAATGATTTCTAACCATTATTACCGTTATGGAGGGGCTGCAGGGAGACTTAACCCGCCTTGTAAGCCCTTCTTCCTGGGTAAAACAATCAATGTATTTCCGCCTGCTTTCCATCAGCACCTGACAGTCATTTCAAAGGGTTTTAAATCGTTTTTCACTTTTAAAATTCACTTTTAAAAACAGCTTTCTGCCCTGGAAATGATTTCTAACCATTATTACCGTTATGGAGGGGCTGCAGGAAGACTTTACCCAGCGTCCACACACTCATTCCGGGGTAATAAAGCCATGTGCATCACCCTGGAGCTCTGCCTGTGAGTGTGGGACCCTGCTTACAGCCGTACTTATGTTCTTGTACATTTCATGAGTCAAATGTGGATGAAATGGACATGTTTCAAGCTGTTTTCCGGGGTTACATGGCAATGATTTCTAACCATTATTACCGTTATGGAGGGGCTGCAGGAAGACTTTACCCAGCGTCCACACACTCATTCCGGGGTAATAAAGCCATGTGAATCACCCTGGAGCTCTGCCTGTGAGTGTGGGACAGATTCCTGTACATTTCATGTACATTTCACGAGTCAAATGTGGATGAAATGGACAGGTTTCAAGCTGTTTTTCCGGGTTACATAGTGCTGCGAAGCAGCCTGTCAACTCTGGGTAGGTGGGAGAGAGCGAGGTGCTGGAAGGAGCTCTCTGGGTCACAGCCCGCTGCTGCTGCTGCTGCCTCCCTCCCTCCCTGTATTCACAGCACTGTTCCCCAGCTTTCAAACACTTCTTCCTGGCTAAGAAAGCCATGTGCATGACCCTGGAGCTCTGCCTGTGAGTGTGGGACCCTGCCTACAGCAGTGAACCTGCTGCCAGCATTACAAACATATTAATCAGGCATTTTAACACTTTTTTCCATGAAAATGATTTTTATTCACTATCATGGGGCTATATAAATCAATTTCCGGGTAATTAGGAGCACAATTGTACCTTTTACTATTTAAATGTATTTGTATTTGTTATGGAAATATTAGACCCAATCAATACTGTGGAGATACATAAATCAGAATGATCAATAATAAATGGTGAAACAAGCAGAGTTGTCTTTTGTGGTTATTTATTTGAAGCTTCAAAGACACAGGTCTGACAGAGTACAGAGTATTCTGAAAGAGTGCGCGCGGAGTAGAAAATGCATACAGGTTATATAGGATCTTGTTAGTTCAACAGCATTTCGTCACTTATCGAAAGGAGGGCCCTGGCAGGAGAGATAAGATTTCCAAAGGAACAGAAACTGTCAATCACTAATAGATTAAACTAGGAACTTGTTCAACAGGGGAAGTGAAGAAACTTTGTCAGCAGCAGATGGAGGAGACAAGAAATGGGGAACTTAAGTATGGGACAGGGAAGCTAACAGGAACTTGCCCATTGCCCTGTGCTTGGCACCCCGGTCCCTCATACAGTTCAGACCTTATGTGACCTTAAAGTGTCAATCACAAAGCAGACAAAGGACATGACCTAAAACACATCATCCAGACCTTACTCCTTCGTGTTTAAAGGTCATGAGTGTCAGTACATCCTTAGGGGAACTGTTGTAAGTGCTGACAGAGGTTGTAAGCTAAAATACATATTATCTGAGACTGCTATGGTTTCAAAAAGGGGTTATAGAGCCAAAACACATCATTTCGAGGAACTGCTGCAATATGACGTGACCATACAGTTAGAATATAACGTCTGCATTACATATAGGGTTTTAACCTACATAGATGATAAAGTTTGCCACTACATTCCCTCCTTTTGATCATACTATGATCAATCATAAGAATAAAAAATGACAGGATAGACTGATATAACACATCAATGAATACACCCCATCACTGGTTTAAGTAAACACATCACAAACATATCATAGAAAACTGGCTGTTTTGGTGGAGGACAGACTCCAATATACTGTAAGCATAAAAAGGAGGGTACACTTTTTTTTTTCACATGGATTATATTATATTATCGTAATCGGATCCTTCTGATTCTAGCTCACGGACAGTTGTACGGTGGGATGTACGCGGCATAAGATCCTCGTAGCTGTGACTCAGAGTCTCGCGTAGTGGAATACCCGCATACTGAACGAAAGCTGAGGATATCATGCTGGAAACGCATTTCTTCAGTACTGGTATGATGAAACAGCTACAAGTGATTATCAGTCCGAAAATGATCATCAGGGGTGTAATTATTCTAGCCAGCCATGCTTCCCACCCGCCCTCTGTGAGCCAGGACCACCAGTCCCAGCCACCTGCGTTGGATACGTCATCCGCTTTCATGTCGGCCAACAGGTTGTTAAGATGTAGCACGGTTTCAGTGATGTTCTTGGTTGCGTCGGGAATGTAAGTACAGCAGGAATCACCAATTACATGACACAGGCCACCCTTTGAGGCGAACAAAAGGTCAAGAGCAAATTGGTGTTGCATGAGCATGTTCCTGGAGGCTATTATGTATGGGGTCAATGCCTGGAAACCCTGCGTTGTTTCGTACGTGAGGTTCTCTAGACGAACGTGTAAGGTATCTATGTTATGGGCATTGTTTACTGTGCCCCACCATGGGAACAGGCCGCCAACGAATTTAGTCCCTGCGGATGTCAGATCTCTTTTTACCTTGTGGTGGTCTGGGTGCTGGAACTCTGGGTAATGATGTGTTGTGTACATTAAAGACGTGAGGACAGTGACTGCTGGATTTAAATCCACTAGAGCGCATGTACCTATCCAGAGGGGAGCCAGAACTTGATAGAGATTGTCGCCGCACAACCAAACGTAATCTTGTGGTGCGCTAAACCCAGCATCACTGGGCCAGGCCACATGGAGGGGAGTATGGTTAACATCAGGGAATGCCCTGTCAGAATACTCCCTTCCAGAGATACCGGCAATGCTACAACACGAGATATTGTGAATACCCTGTCCGCACGTGCTCCATCTGATACGAGTACAACCGGTAGTGGTGCCTAGGAAAAAGTAAGGTGGTGTAAGAGACGTTCTGTGGTAATCTCTCCGGATGCAGAGGTCGTGTGTCATTCCTCTCAAATGGCTGGGATGCACATGGCTGACAGGTTGGTACTTTGCGTATGTGGTGTCAAACGAGGTTGCACGCAGAGGGGAGTTTGACCGATTACTGCATGGTGGGGGAAGCGATCTGGCATAACGCCACTCGGTTACACGGTCTTCCCCTTTGACGGGCCTTGTTAGAGCCATAAACGCGCAGAGCTGTTCAACTGGGGTCAGAGAGCGTGGACGAACTGGTACGGACATTGATGAGTCGTGGGGGAAAAGGGTGCATGCATAACATGACCCATTTTGTCCTGCGGCCTGCAGGAATGATCTTAGAGTATGCCACCAGACGTTACCAGTGATATCATTACCGGTCTGAACCTCATTAATGTTGCTATGGTCGTTATTGCCTACGTACGGGTTACGTTTTAGAAACGTAGATGTACCTATGGATGTCAAAAGTTGCGTCAAAGGCTGCTTACCCTTCCTTTCTGGTGCTGGGGTCTGACTTTTGGGCACGATGTCTATGTAGAATGCGCCACACGGATCGGCGCCGGATACATACATACAGACAACAAAATAACCCCTGTCTGATATCTGGGCCTCCTGTAGTTGCAACAGGATAACGGGGCTCGATGAATTGACCTTGGAGATGGACAATCTCCCTTTGATGTTTGTTTTGTCGTCCCATAGTGTATAACCCCAATCGGTGTGCGCGGTGGTCCATAAAACGAAAGCCCATCCCCCGGAGCAGTGAGTGGCGGTGTGACTGTCGTCTTCGACATAGCAGATGTAGGCGTCCGCCCACCCCAGTTTCTTAGAGTCGGCGCAATGCATGTAGTCGCACGGGTTGAACTGTACTGTACTATCCTCCCCATCCCTTAGAGTGATGTTCCCAATCCCTGTTTTGACTAGCCCTTCTGCCCAGGTGGTTCGCCCTGCCTTTCCCATGTATCTTTTAGATACCTCGACCCTGGCTGATGGGTGGCCGCGTACTGGCCACGGACGCATGAAATATAGGATTAGTCCTATCATAACTATCATGGCAAGTATGCAGAGGACCCATTCCAAAAGTGTCCAGGCTCTCCAGTAGCATCCGCACTTCCCACATTGGGAATGGTTGTGTAGTCTTCTTTCCGTGCGAGCTCTCATCACGTGGCGTGGGTGCTCCATTCTCATATATGGAACAACTTGGTCGAGTTGGTGACACGGACAAGTAGGCCCCGCACACGGAGAGCACGTCAAACGAGGAACCAGAGGCATATGAAACCGCTCAGCTGGCACTCGCTTGTGGCACCTCGTGTGGGCCGTGTGAGGTTTGGTGTATGTGGTGCGAGTGTGGTGCTGGTGGTGACTAGGACACGTCACTTGTTGTCGTCTGTTTCTTCGTTGGTGACTAGGACACGTCACTTGTTGTCATCTGTTCTTCCCGTTTCTCCTTTCCTGTGACTACGACCTTGCAGTGGCTGGCGTGGACCCACGTAGCTCTCTCGGCGACCTTGACGGCTGTCTGAGTGACGAGAAGCACCTGGTAGGGACCTTGCCAACGATTGGATTTCCAGCTCTTTCTCCGGAAATCCTTGACCAGCACGAAGTCGCCGGGTTGGAGACGGTGAAGTGGACCAGTGGCAGGGGTAGGTAAGGCTGCGGCTACCTGACGTCGGATATCTGCTAAAGTGGATGACAGGTTAACACAATATGACAACATAGCATCCTCACATAACGTTGTGGAGGGAAGAGGACATCCTGGAGCCTTGAGTCCAATCTGTGGAGGAGCCCCAAAAAGGATTTCAAATGGGCTGAGTTGGCTCCGCGTTCTTTTCCTCATTCTCATGTACATCAGCACAATGGGCAGAGCCTGTGTCCATGACAGACCTGTGTCTGCACAGCATTTTGCTAGCTTATTTTTGATTGTGCCGTTCTCTCTTTCCACTGCACCCCCACTCTGTGGATGATACGCACAATGCTTCCTGATGTCCATGCCCAGGTATTCTCCTATCTGTGTAATGGCCTCATTAGCAAAATGTGAACCGTTGTCGCTTGAAATTTTGTCTGGTAGTCCCCATCTAGGAATGATTTCCCTCAGTAGTGCCTTTGCCACAGCATTTGCTGTCTGTGCCTTTACTGGGAAAGCTTCAACCCATTTGGACCACATGTCAACCACCACCAGACAGTGCTTCTTACCCTCTGATGGGCTAAGCTCAATGAAATCCAGCATTAGGTGCTCAAATGGCCTGGTGGGAGGTGGATGTGCTCCGGGTCCTGTAACCTTTACTGGTCTACCAGAGTTTTGCGTAATGCAAATTAGGCATGCCTCGCAGTGCTTTTGAGCTGTTACTGTGAACCCCCTTGTGAACCATTCCTGATTGATAGCTTCTAACATCCCTCCTTTTGACACATGATCTAACCCATGTGTCAATTTAGCGAAATGAGGGAAGAAATGTCTTGGGAGACATGGATTGGAATTTGGACCAACCCAGATGCTGGAGGTTGGGTTAAAAACAGCCCCAGCAGCCTTCCACTGAGCTTTCTCAGTTTTCTCAGCCAGCTGCTGCATGGAAGTCAGTGATGACATTTTGTCCGTGTAGGAGGAGACAGGGATTTTTACAAATGAGTGTGCGTGAGGTGCGAGAGGAATCAGAGCAGCTGCCTTTGCGGCTGAGTCAGCAGACGCATTTCCTAGGGAAACTGGGTCTGTACTGCTTGTGTGTGCGGCACATTTACAGACTGCAACCTCAGATGGGAGCAGAATGGCGTCCAGTAAGCCTGCAACCTAGTACATGGTTAAGTACTGGTTTGCCATCAGATTTCAGAAATTGTCTACACTTCCAAATAGCCCCAAAATCATGTACTACCCCAAAAGCATAACGTGAGTCAGTGTATATAGTCACGGTTTTGCCTTCTGCAACCGTGCAGGCCTCAGTTAGTGCGATGAGCTCTGCTGCTTGTGCTGAGAGGTGACATGGAAGCGGTCCAGAACGGAGTACAGCAGAATCTGAAACAACAGAAAACCCCACCCGATTAGTGCCCCCCTGGTCGCGAGAGGCAGACCCATCCACATACAAAATCAAATCAGCGTTGGTTAGAGGAACGTCCTTTAAGTCAGGTCTAGGTGTGCACACAATGCGAAGTTCGGCAACACAGTCGTGTTCGTCACCGTCTTCAGGCAAAGGCATAAGAGACGCTGGATTTAGAGTGTTACATCGCTTGACATAAACGTTAGGCATGTCCAACAGGCATGTGTGATACCTAAGGTAACGTGCAGCAGAGAGGTGTGATGTTCTCTGCTCACAGAGGATGAGAGAAACAGCATGTGGCACTAACAGGGTCAAAGGTGCATATCCCACAATGTCCCGTGAGGAGTTGAGCGCTTTCTCAGCAGCAGCCACTGCACGGAGACATTTAGGCAGACCAGCAGCTACAGGATCTAGCTTGGAGGAGAAATAGGCCACAGGCCTTTGTTTTCCCCCATGATCCTGAAGGAGAACTGAGGTCATACACCCATGTCGTTCATCCACTGCCTGAGTGAAAGGTTTAGTGTGATCAGGTAGGCCCAATGTTGGTGGGGATTGGGGATTCATTTTAATGAAGGCTTCATCGGCTTCAGGTGTCCATATAAGGTGATCTGTAGGTTTCAAACCATTGACATGCGTAATTGTATGCAGTGGCAACTCGATTGGAGAATAGTTTGGAATGAATGACCTGCAATATGAGCACATCCCCAAAAATGACATCATCTGTCGCTTAGTGACAGGTTTTGGCAGAGCAGCCAATGATGCAATACGCTTATCTGAAAGCGTTTTCCCCTTTCCTGAAATGACATGACCCAAAAATGTAACTGTTCTTTGTACATATTGGAGTTTTGACAAACTGGCTTTGTGGCCCTCGGCTGCGAGGTGTTTTAACAAAGCAATGGTGTCGGTTTCACATTGTTCAGCTGTGGGTGCGCAAATCATAAGATCATCAACATACTGTATGAGAGCCGTGCCTTTAGAAACTTGGAGAGAGGCCAAACATGTACACAATGCCTGGTTGTACACAGTAGGAGATTCACAGTAGCCTTGACACAAACGTGTGAATGTGTAAGGTTTACCATCATATTCAAATGCAAACCAGAATTGACTGTCTTTGTGTACAGGAACACTGAAAAATGCATTTGAGAGGTCTATGACAGTAAAGAATGCTGCAGAGGCTGGAACCTGGGAAAGAATCAGATAAGGATTTGGGACGAGCGGCGCTCGGGCAGTGCACTGCTGCATTCACAGCTCGTAAATCCTGGACAAATCTCCACTCATCAGGAGGTTTGTCTCTGATCTTTTTGACAGGAAACACTGGAGTGCGTACAGGGGAATCTTTACACGGAATAATGACCCCTTGTTTAAGCAGAGAGGTAAACACTGGCCTAATGCCATCAACAGCTTCACGTTTCAATGGGTACTGGGGTTGATGTGGACGGAAAGTGGACTTAGGAGTGATAACTACCGGTTCCGCAGAGCGAATCAATCCGACGTCATATTTGTGTGCTGCCCACAGTGTCTGAGGCACTGTTTTTAGCGCGTCAGGGAGCTCAGAAATATGACTGAAAAATGAGAACTCCGAGCCGGACGGGTTAACATAATCATCATTGTCTGTGAGGATCAGAGAACGAAGTACATGAACTGGCCAGTTAATGTTGTACTTAAACACGTCATGTACTTGGGAAAACTCAATCAATGGGTCGTCTGTGCTAGTCCAATCAGTACTAGATTCCCAGTCTTTAACGATTGGACCCAAATCCCTCCATCTATCAGTCGGCCCCCTGGCTAGTGAAATGTGTGGGACCGCCCCTGGGATTTGATACAGCTTGTGTTGTGCGGGTGTGAGTGTAACAGAGATGGCGCTACACAGTGAATCCCAATACATAGTTTTAAGCATGATCTCATCATTCAGACATTCCAGCAGGAAACTCTCATCAAAGCTTTTACACGGTTCATTAATCACTTTAGCAGTACAATGCAAATGAGAAGTTTCCATAAACACAGCAGGTGGAAAAACACGCTGCTGAGTCAAACGCAACAATTCTTGAGAATCAGGATATGTCAGCAGCCACTGATACACACTCAACAGTTCTTTATCATCCACAGTGGGATTTTGCACCATCGCTGGAGATGGCCGTCGGACTTTAAGACCCTCATTTGTGGAAATGAGGTCTAAGCCGAACCGGAGAATCAGATCTCTGCCCAGTAAATTTATCGGGCAGACTGATGATAAGAGGAAACTGTGTTTGACTGATGTGGGAAATGGATGACTGTCATCACCGTTATCTTTGCACTGAAGCGGTATAGAAAACTTCTCCTTTACAGTTACCCCAGCCGCTCCTATTGAGTGAATAAATCTGCCACTAAATTTGCAATCTGGCAAATCTGCCCTTTTTACAACCGAGTGGGTTGCCCCAGAATCAACCAGAAATGTAACATTAACACCCATAATAGCTAAAGTCAGTGTTGGAAACTTTTTAAATGCTGTTTCAGTGTCATATTTCAGATATGTACCATTTTCAATTACAGACATTTTCTCTAAACCTTCCAATTTCTCAATAGCCTGTTTGATGTGTGTGTGTGTGTTATCACTTCCCTGATAAGATGCGGCGAGCAGAGGTCCCGTCTCCCTGGACCGAATTCCTTCCTCCCCCACTCCCTCCGCCGTCTGATGTCAGTTTGAAGAATTGTCTTTGGTTTTGTCCGATTGATTTGGTTTAAAGTTCTTTTCCTTTCTTCCGTGTGGGCATTCTCCGATCCAATGATCCGTCTCTCCGCAGTTAAAACAGCGATCCTCGCCGTTTCGGTTGGTCCGGCGGCCACCTCGTCCTCTGCCTCTCCCTTTTCCTCCACGACCTCGGAAACCTCCTCGTCCTCCTCGGTCTTCTCTGCCCTGGCCATCACCTTGGGCTTGGTTTGACCAGGCGGTTGTAACAGCCTGGACCATGGTCAGCTGGGCCTTTTCTTTGCGGTCGCGGCGTTTCTTTTCCTCACTGGCCTTTTCTTCTAGGATGCGTTTCTCGGCATGTACGGCATGTCGGCGAATTTCATCCAGCCGGGCACCGTCCAAAACACCAATGCAGGAGTTTCGCACTGATGCAGAAATAGCCGGGGATAGGCCGTTGAGGAAAGCATTGCTGAGGTGGGTCTCCCAGACTCCTAAAGCCTGGTCCTCGTCCCTGTTTCTTTTGACAAGGCCGCTATTCTCGATGAACACTTGTTCTAAGCGGTGATAATAGTCATTTACTGTTTCATCCTGTTTCTGCTTGCATGCGTAGATTCTTGACATGTCGACTTTTGCGGGAAACTGTTTTTTTATCGTTCATGTACTGGTTCCCTGCCAGGAGTTCGGTGAAATGGCTGACGTTTGTCGGACCCATTTTCAGAGTCAACAGTCTCTTTATTTCTGGCATGGTGGGGGAGAATTGTCTACAGAACATGATGAGAGCTGCTCCGAATTTTTCTCCTCCTAACTCAACATCTGGGAGGTGATCTCTCGATATTTCTTTCATCTCTGCTATGGTCCATGGGCGGTAGACGAGTGACGGACCCGCGTGTCCAGCCACCTGGATCATGGGACATCGGACATCAAGAGTTTCGTCCTCCTGGCTGCTCTGGTCTTCATCTTTATTCCGGAGGTGTTCTTTTTTGTATTGTTTTGCTTTTTCCTCCTCGTACTTCTTTCTCTGTGCTTTTTTAAAGTCTTTTGTTAATCTTGCCTCTGCTGCTTCATCATCTTTCCTTTTTCTCTCTTCGTCCCTGCTCTCTCTCTGTTCGTCTCCGTCTGTGGCTGGTAACGGGAGCGTTGGGGGTGATATATTGACCTCTGGTCCAACAGCATCCATCTCATTCTCCTGTAGACTGGGGGGAGGGGGAGGGAAAGGGAATCCATGGTTCAGGAGAGGGTCCCTCACGCCTGTGAAAAGGGGATAAAGGGAAGCGTTGTGTGGGTTATACGGGGGGGGAAACAGTAAACCTTGTTTTTCTTTCTTATCCCCCTGATCGTCAGCCTGTATATTCCTAATGGCCGCGGCCAGCTGCCTTCTCTCACGGCACTCGGCTTCTTCCTCCCAGTATTTTAAACACTTTCTGTGAGTGTTCAGCTCCTCTAGGTCTTTTATTTTAATTGTATTTTTACTCTTCATTCCATCCTCATGTTCCTTTAATTTATTCTTTAGGTTTCGGATTTTTATTTTACTAAAAGAACCTCCCTTTGGAAATCCGAACATTTCCGTCCATATGTTCAATTTAGACAGACTGCTTTCACCGTGTTTGGCTCGCATGACATCTACAATCGGACCCTCAGGAGGATGTACCAGGCCCCCGTTCTGCTTTGCTCCCATAGCAAAGTCTCTAAGTGTTTACTCTAAACACCCCGTGTTATCAAACACTATTTTTCACCCGTCGGTGATGTGATATTTGTTCCTCAGTACAAATCACACAAAGACTGATCGTAATCCCAGGCTACGATTGGATATTATCAAATATCCTACTTTCGAGCGGTCCCTCTCATAAATGTCATGGAGTTTGCTTACGTTTAACTTTAAACAATTTTGTGATTGACACTTTAAACAATTTAGATACTGTACATCTCACCGAGTATTGAAAGCCTTTTGAGTTCGTTGGATCTCGTGAAGTCAATCGGTTCCACCCTGGCGCTGGTCCTCTCGTCCCGTACGGTTTCTGTCGAGGTAGAGGAGAATCCGAGGATCCTGGAGCGACCACCAGCGTCCGCAGGTGTCCCCAATCGAACTTGCAGAGATCCTGCCGACAACGCCAATTTGTTATGGAAATATTAGACCCAATCAATACTGTGGAGATACATAAATCAGAATGATCAATAATAAATGGTGAAACAAGCAGAGTTGTCTTTTGTGGTTATTTATTTGAAGCTTCAAAGACACAGGTCTGACAGAGTACAGAGTATTCTGAAAGAGTGCGCGCGGAGTAGAAAATGCATACAGGTTATATAGGATCTTGTTAGTTCAACAGCATTTCGTCACTTATCGAAAGGAGGGCCCTGGCAGGAGAGATAAGATTTCCAAAGGAACAGAAACTGTCAATCACTAATAGATTAAACTAGGAACTTGTTCAACAGGGGAAGTGAAGAAACTTTGTCAGCAGCAGATGGAGGAGACAAGAAATGGAGAACTTGATTATGGGACAGGGAAGCTAACAGGAACTTGCCCATTGCCCTGTGCTTGGCACCCCGGTCCCTCATACAGTTCAGACCTTATGTGACCTTAAAGTGTCAATCATAAAGCAGACAAAGGACATGACCTAAAACACATCATCCAGACCTTACTCCTTCGTGTTTAAAGGTCATGAGTGTCAGTACATCCTTAGGGGAACTGTTGTAAGTGCTGACAGAGGTTGTAAGCTAAAATACATATTATCTGAGACTGCTATGGTTGCAAAAAGGGGTTATAGAGCCAAAACACATCATTTTGAGGAACTGCTGCAATATGACGTGACCATACAGTTAGAATATAACGTCTGCATTACATATAGGGTTTTAACCTACATAGATGATAAAGTTTGCCACTACATATTATATATTTTTGGGTTATTAAAATGACATTTCTGGGTGACTTTGTCAGTTTATCGAGCTCAGTCCACAATTCCCGGAAACAAGTTTAAATCACCGTTGTCACTGTTGTGGGGATTTAGGAATGTACCTGTGTGTGTTGCGGAGCTTCCATGCACTTTAAATCCATTGATTTGCCCTTTTCTTTGGGGTGTTTTTGACTGTTTTTGCACTGTGCTCACTTGGCTGATGCGCCCTCCTGTGGGGACACATGATAACTGCACTCAAATGGCTTTTTAAACGGTTTTAAATCGTTTTTTCACTTTTAAAAACAGCTTTCTGCACTGGAAATGATTTCTAACCTTTATTACCGTTATGGAGGGGCTGCAGGGAGACTTTACCCGCCTTGTAAGCCCTTCTTCCTGGGTAAAACAATCAATGTATTTCCGCCTGCTTTCCATCAGCACCTGACAGTCATTTCAAAGGGTTTTAAATCGTTTTTTCACTTTTAAAAACAGCTTTCTGCCCTGGAAATGATTTCTAACCATTATTACCGTTATGGAGGGGCTGCAGGAAGACTTTACCCAGCGTCCACACACTCATTCCGGGGTAATAAATGTGGATGAAATGGACAGGTTTCAAGCTGTTTTTCCGGGTTACATAGTGCTGCGAAGCAGCCTGTCAACTCTGGGTAGGTGGGAGAGAGCGAGGTGCTGGAAGGAGCTCTCTGGGTCACAGCCCGCTGCTGCTGCTGCCTCCCTCCCTCCCTGTATTCACAGCACTGTTCCCCAGCTTTCACACACTTCTTCCTGGCTAAGAAAGCCATGTGCATGACCCTGGAGCTCTGCCTGTGAGTGTGGGACCCTGCCTACAGCCGTACTTATGTTCTTGTACATTTCACGAGTCAAATGTGGATGAAATGGACATGTTTCAAGCTGTTTTCCGGGGTTACATGGCAATGATTTCTAACCATTATTACCGTTATGGAGGGGCTGCAGGAAGACTTTACCCAGCGTCCACACACTCATTCCAGGGTGATAAAGCCATGTGCATCACCCTGGAGCTCTTTGTAAGCCCTTCTAACCATTATTACCGTTATGGAGGGGCTGCAGGAAGACTTTATTATTCAGAAATAGCACATTCTGAATGACCCAGTGTACCTGCAAAATGATGATGCAAGGCTGGGTAACGATGTGTACACTGCATGGACATACTTTTGTGCATTAAAGTATGTGTAATAGACATGTATTTAAATCACTTTACCCGCCTTGCAAGCCCTTCTTCCTGGGTAAAACAATCAATGTATTTCCGCCTGCTTTCCATCAGCACCTGACAGTCATTTCAAAGGGTTTTAAATCGTTTTTTCACTTTTAAAAACAGCTTTCTGCCCTGGAAATGATTTCTAACCATTATTACCGTTATGGAGGGGCTGCAGGAAGACTTTACCCAGCGTCCACACACTCATTCCGGGGTAATAAAGCCATGTGCATCACCCTGGAGCTCTGCCTGTGAGTGTGGGACAGATTCCTGTACATTTCATGTACATTTCACGAGTCAAATGTGGATGAAATGGACAGGTTTCAAGCTGTTTTCCCGGGTTACATAGTGCTGCGAAGCAGCCTGTCAACTCTGGGTAGGTGGGAGAGAGCGAGGTGCTGGAAGGAGCTCTCTGGGTCACAGCCCGCTGCTGCTGCTGCTGCCTCCCTCCCTCCCTGTATTCACAGCACTGTTCCCCAGCTTTCAAACACTTCTTCCTGGCTAAGAAAGCCATGTGCATGACCCTGGAGCTCTGCCTGTGAGTGTGGGACCCTGCCTACAGCAGTGAACCTGCTGCCAGCATTACAAACATATTAATCAGGCATTTTAACACTTTTTTCCATGAAAATGATTTGTATTCACTATCATGGGGCTATATAAATCAAATTCCGGGTAATTAGGAGCACAATTGTAC
>CM053264.1:891219-913719 GCA_028583405.1 Pogonophryne albipinna | reverse complement strand
CTGACTGACTGTGTGTTTATTGTCACTATTGAAAGACCCTAAGCCTTGCTATGAGGAGGCGTGTGGCACAGTGGATCAAGGGAGCACTGGTTCAAACCCCACTTTTTGTTTCACACATTTTCATAATATAACCATTGCTAATTTACCCTAAACATGCTTCAAAGTACACATGGCATACATTTAATTAAAGGTGAGACTCTGTTGTTCGCAGCAAGCATTGTCTCATCTATCTTGCACAAAGTAGATATGATATGAGCACCTGGACATTTTTGTCTCCACAAGGTTTGAGAATGACTTGCAGGGTCATTACAATATATCAACGCACATGAATGTGTTACTGGCTACAGAAGCCAGCTGCATGTGCTTGGCTGAGGAGCCAATGGTGCGAAGCTACCATCTGTGGGATTATGACTGAACGCCGCCTAGACGTAACGATACCAATGCGCCGCTGATCTTTGGTTGGCCCCGGATAACCGACTTCGGTCGGTGAGTAGAGCCGTTCGTGACAGGGCTGGGGTGCGGCCGGATGATGGTCGCCCCTCTCCTATCTCGCACCGCATGTTTGTGGAGAACCTGGTGCTAAATCACTTGCAGACGACCTGTTTCTCGGTCGGGGTTTCGTACGTAGCAGAGCAGCTCCTTCGCTGCGATCTATTGAAAGTCAGCCCTTGATCCAAGCTTTTGTCGGCCGTGGGCGCGGGCCCCACCGACCCCGCACACACCTCCGCGTGCCCAGGGGTAGCCACGCACAGAGACTCACCAGCAGAAGCACAGGTGTGCAGCAGCAGGGAGAAGAAAGAGTAAAAGTGTTCCACCTTGCAGCAGCAGCAGCAGCAGCAGCAGCAGCAGCAGCAGCAGCAGCAGCAGGGAGAAGAAAGAGTAAAAGTGTTCCACCTTGCAGCAGCAGCAGCAGCAGCGGGGAGGCGCTCTCCGTGGTGCTGAACCCCGGCCTGTCTATGTGGAATACAAAAAAAACAAAGATAAATCCCCCCCCTTTAAGCTCTCCAGGGGCATGAGGTTCTGGTGGTGTGCATGGAGGGGTTTAGTCCGAGTGAGGAGTGCTCAAGTGTGGGAGGATGTGTAAGGCAGAGGAGGGTAAAAAAAAAAGTGTAAACCTCCAGCAGGGCAGGTGGTGGTGCTGCTGCTGTGAAGAATGTCTAGGGACATTGTAGTATGTTAATCAATCTTAACAAGGTCCAATATTCTCAAATCTACACCGGAAGTAATGGACATGGCGCATGATACTGCTAGGGGAATAAAAGAATTGCATGAAACTCATGGATTTACATTAGGGGATTTAAGTGGAACCATTGGATCCTGGGGAGCGGGGTTGGTTAAATTTGTTGTTACTGTTTCAGTGTTTATCTTGGTTGTGCTAATCCTAGGGATCTGTTTGATAACTGTAGTTAAATTAGCCATACGCAGGGTTGCCAAGACCGCCCTCCAAGCCCCACAGAGGCTAGTGGGATATTCAACTGTAGGGGACACAATGTTAATGTACGACGCCGAGCTTCCAGATCCATGGGTCTCCATTGCGGTTTCTGCCCAATGGGTACCCCCATTCAGCGATTGATAAAATGATTACAGTTGACACTCAAAATAAAGAACAGATGTTTTGATTTTTCTCTTTTCAGGTTGTTATAATAAATGTCTGACTTTTCCTTTTCAGATTTTGAACAAATGTATTTGAATGAAATATATGTACTACTAAGTGCCTTACTCTTGAATAAAGCGTAATGAAGTAAACGTAAAGTAATGTTAAAGATTGAGGACACTGCAACTTTGCAGGTTACAGATTGATCTATTCATCACTGTGAATTTATACCTTAACTGTGAATTTTAGCTGGATCTCTCATGATTCTGATTTTATACCTCAATTGGATTTCTTATAATCCTAAATTCTAATTGTGTTTTAATAAGTAATTTCTTTGAAGATGTAAGCTGATTTAGAATTTGTGTTTGATGAATGAGATTAACTGAGTGATAAATGATAAAAGATCTTATTTTTGAAACATATATTTTGCTATTATATTTTTGTATTTCATGTGTGTTTATTATTGTGCTTTTGACAAATGATGCCAAACACTGAGGAAAGATGATTTTTCTATTATGATTGACTGTGTTCAATCATTGTGATTGAAATGTTTTCAATCTTGTTCTACTTTTGATGTATGTGGGCCCACACAACTCTGAAGACGCTTATTGATTTAAGTAGTGACTGAAATATTCTTAGACTAATGTTAATTGGTTATCAATAGATTGATAAAAAGAATGAAACTGTCAGAGAATATTTTAATCTGATCACTTGGTATATTGAGTTTCTCAGCGTTCCTGAGAACCTGTCAAAATTACAAACATATGCTTCTCATTAAGTCGCAATATCCCCTTGCTGCAACTTGAACTGGGACACAGGTCAAAGGGTCATCTTTCTTCCTGTGGAGAATAAATATTGTAGACACAGAGGGGCCGTTGTTAGTGTGTCTGGCATTGATTAGGCAGGTTTGCAATAGTCCGTCCCTCACAGAATATAAACAGATCCCTGATTCTTTGTCTCTTCAGAGTTCCGCGTGGTGGCTTACACATAATACTGTGATAAACTATGCGAGGCTCTCCGGCCGTATCTACGAACTTTCAATAAATCTCAGGTGTTTGATTAAACAATGATTCCAGTCTCCATCTTTCCTGCGCCGCTCTGAAGTTTCCGTAACAATTAACACAATGGACTCTCAGAGATGAGATCTAGCCATAAGGTGGCTGACTTTAAAATGAACTGTGACAAAGAAACCACATGCGTGTGGGTACATTATAGTTTTAGAAATATAACTCAAAACAACACTACATTAAAATAATAACAATTCAAATGAGCCTTGGTGAAAAGCATGAAAAACAAAACAACTTAATCTACTCTCCTTGTTCGTGTACATCTTTACTCCAACTATTTCACCATCTAGTATGCCAACTTGCTGGCCAACCAGCTTAGCAGTATAGCACTGGCCTCATGTGAGTGGGGGAAGGGGTGGGGATCACTCAACACATGTGCAGATATAAACCACACTGCTTGGAGACTGAGTTCAATAAAAACTAAACCATACGACTTGTAGTCTGGCTTCAATAAAAATGTAACACCTCATATCCTATCATTTGATCATATTTCCGTGTCTCTCTCTGTGTCTCTCTCTGTCTGTCTCTCTCTCTCTGTGTCTCTCTCTCTTCTACATACCTCTCTCATCCTTATCTCCCTCTTTCCTCACTTCTCCATGTCTTTCTTTTCTCACTTTCCCCATGTCTTTCTTTTCTCACTTTCCCCAGTCCTTCTTTTCTCACTTTCCCCTGTCCTTCTTTTCTCACTTTCCCCTGTCCTTCTTTTCTCACTTTCCCCATGTCTTTTCTTCTCTCACTTTCCCCTGTCCTTCTTTTCTCACTTTCCCATCTCTTTCTTCTGTCACTTCTGTTAGATATGAAATAAAACATACGAGTCCATGTAAGCATGGCATAGATCATAATCCATTACTCGAGAAGACTCAGTATCACCTCTGTGTTTTAACATTTAACAGCTTCTCTCTGACTGACAAACTTACAAAACCTTCGGTTTACTTTCTACTCTTTCTTCACAAACTTAAAAACACAATTGTGGTGAATTGTTTGCGTTTTCAGTTTCCTATCTACATTAAACAACCACCAACTCAGAGTCACTGTGGTATGATCAACACAACTCCTAAATAACATTACAATGTATATTTCTTACAATGAGTTTGTTATTTAATGTTTAACAAATTATCCTCTTTTTATGTCTAATCTAGGTGGAATAATCCACTATCATATTTAATTTGAATCGAACCTTAACCTCTATGTACTTCATATACTCAGTAAATCTCTTTTTACTTTCCCTCAACGTTTCTGTATGTAATTAAATTCCTCTGAAATATGATTAAGTACAATCCTCAGTTAACGACAAATACCACGAAATTCACAATGCAATGCAATAGTAACAATCAGTTCTCAAAACTTCTCATAAAAACCACAATGTGACGTAACTGTATCCCTCAATGCTAAAAACAACAAATTATAGTTTCTTATTTATTTCAATATCTACCACCTCAAATCACACATTGATCCATTAATTTTCAATGTTATTCACTCCAACTTCAGATCAGTCGTTGATCTTTCACTCCTTGCTTTAAATTCAACGCTCAGCAGCCATTTTCCAGAGCAATGTCCAGCAATTAGAGCAGAAATGTGGAGAAAGGGGGGCTTTCTTAAACCCATGGTATTCTACCATTATGACTTCGCATTTCTTTATCTGACTTAGGCCATTATATGTTCAATAATATATTCTATTTTTTCAAAAGCACATAAATATATCCTCCACGCTGTCTGTTCAGCTTTTAAGATGCGATATTTCTTTCAACAGAACGGGCGTTAACCCCACAGAACAAAGGATGTCGAGATTCCGGTCATTTCAAAATGGCTTTTTGAAATTTGCGTATCTCCCCTTGGATTCAAACATATAACGCACCTCCAACTTCTACAAGCCTTGGATTTGTTATTCAGTTTTGTCATGGATGGAAACTCGATATTCCACTTGACTTCCACCAGCAAGTACAGCCTGTGTGGACTCAATACCAATCACTTAAGCTAGGGACGTTGTGCCCTTTCAGCCGTGCGAGACTCAATACCCCACGCACTGATGTACAGCTGCTTCACTTTTATATTTATATAACTTGTATACTTATATAAAGATATGTATTGCACTATCTTAGCGTGAAGACTATGACACTGGGAAATATTCCTGACAACTCTAACATTTGGAATATGGCCAAAACACAGATTTTGAGTGTAACGGGTGTCTGCGCTCACCTGGTATTTATAGAGCTCTGTTTTTAGTTGTCAGAAAGTATTTCGAGGTGTCGTCCCTGGACTTCCTCGTCCGCTGGCTGCTGATGTGATTTCCTCTGAACTCCCACTCGCTGACGTCGGGTCACCAATTGTTGCGGCAGAAGATGGTTTTTACAACCCACCTCTGCCCAGCGTGTCGTTTTGGCGAGCTGCTTGAAATCATAACAGTAGGGAAAATCAGAAGATACCAGTTAAACAATAATCTGTTTTAATTATAAAAGGCAATAATACAATGCAATACAATTCAATATAATTAGGAGCGCCCCTGCTCTAGTTTCTCGTGCTGGTGGGATTCTTCGGTCTTCGCAGCAGGAGGAAAAGAGAATGAACTAAATTCAAACCCAACTTTTATACCCAAAAATCACCGGAGGAGCCGAGTCAGTCTATCTCATTGGAAGATGTAAAAGATGACTTTTCTTAGAGAATCAGCGCGAGCCACCAGGATAATAAACAAGTGTCTCTGAGATGGTAATAAAATGTATCTGGCGTCCGTTATCTCACTTTCCTGCATAGACTTTCACACACACACTTTCCTGCACATTCCAGAGGCCTGAGCTGTATCCCTTTGTTCACAAAGATAATACATATTAATACTCTCATATTTTCAGCTTCTGGTTACACAGACTGCTTATTATGAATACAAAGTAATTAAACACACACATATACTATTCAAGATATGTTGACTTCCCTGAAACATGACATACTGGAGATCTTAAGCAGAAGGAACTCTCATCCAACTCTCACCCTGCCATCTATACCTCCCCCTCAGAGCAATAAAACCTGTTTACTCCAAGCACCCCAGAATGTTTGAGCAAGTTTTAGTCCTCACATTTATGAAAGGATAAAACAGAGAAACCAATACAAAACACAAACACAGGTATTGTTTAAACAGTATTCACTTAACTGCTACTATTGATAATTTCCAGAGAAACTCAAGGGGCCTCTTTTAATATCTGGAAGTTGCTACAAGACTTTCTGCCATTTCAAATGTAACACACTTCCCAAATATCAGATGATAATAATCTGCACCCCTCACTATAATTATAATCCTAACCGTCAAACCCTTTCCAGGTTGTAACCTAAAATGGACGCTGTGACAAAGGTAACTTTGTCACTGTAGACTGACGGCTTTGGGCCTTGTAATATTGCACATGTGGTTTAGTTTGAAAGTGTTTCCCCTCCCGTTTTGTCTGTGGCTGGTGATTGGGTTCACCTGGTGCCCTGTGTTGTCTCCTCCCCCCTCACCTGTGTCTTATTTGCCTGATTAGTATGTGTGTATTTAGGCTCTGTTTTCCCTGGTAGTGACAGGTAGTGTGTGTGAGATCCTTGTTGCTGGTGACTGTGTTCACATGAAACAGTAAGATTGAGGCTGTATCATGTACCACAAGGAGTAATAAATGCCCACACCGGGTTATATTTGAACGCTCTGCTTCTGCCTCCTTGCTTGGCCGGGCCGCTCAACGGTCAGTCTCACAGACGCCCACGTGCTTACTCCTCCTCATGCATTGAAACTAAAATGGCAGCCCACTTGAAATTAATTAAGAGAACAATTGAATTGTAAATAAATAAGGAGACAACATGACTTTGTAATGAACATTTTATTGGGGTTATTACAAAGGTCAAACATAGGATTAAGAAAATACATGGCAACTTACCTGCTTACGGGAACATACGGTAGCTTCAAGAAACTCACAGACAAATAAGCTCCTCCCACACATATATATATATATATGAGTGAGCCGAAAAGGGCTTCTGCACTCTCTCTCTCTGTGTCTCTCTCTCTTCTATATAAAAAAGTGCAGAAGCCCTTTTCGGCTCACTCAGTCCTGATGCATGGCAGTGAAGGCATCTCTCCTGCTTACTCGTCTCTGTTATCCTCCTGAATGCTGAAAGCACAAATGCACAGCTACATGTTACAATGATGAAGAATACTGAAAGCGCACACGCACAGCTACTATGATGAAGAATCCTGAAAGCACAAACGCACAGCTACATGTTACAATGATGAAGAATTAGGATGAAGAATACTGAAAGCGCACACGCACAGCTACATGCTACTATGATGAAGAATCGTGAATGTTGAAAACTCACACGCACAGCTACATGTTCCTATAATACACACTGCTTGGATTTGATCACCTTGCAGGGCTACTATTAGGATATTCCTTGTCCTCGCGTCCAGGAGAGAAACTTGAAATAAGGAGACCAATGGAGTCTCTGAGAAGGTTCAAATGCGTACTTTAAATAAGTGGCGCGGTAATAAAACAAACAGAAGGTAGTTGGGGGAGAGAAGCTGCAGCTTCCTCTCGCAGTCCGGGCCGTGGAGAAGTGTCCGACACACATTCGTTCTTCCCGCCTGCCTGCATCCCCCTTTGCTGTGACGTAATCTTCCACCCTCCTTTCACCAATGTCTGATATCGCACATAACGGAGGATTTCGACATTTACATTCATTGCTTACTTCCACACGCCTTTTCTCCTCCTTATCTCTTTCATGACTTTTTATTTAATACATTTTAACGGCTGTAATCGTGTTTTCCGTAAAACCTGAAGTCAAGCTACTGTTGGTATTTCGGAGATCCCTTCCGGAATAGCTTTTCAAAATAAACTTTAACCACAGGCGAAAGCTAACCGGAAGTATTTTCACAATAAAACGGTTACAAAATCACTGTATGTTTAATCTATTTTATATCATTAAATATTGATTTTAATTTCTAACACTATCCTGTGGGGAGATTGTTTAGTTATAATAAGCCAAAACATTCAATGACTCCTGGGTTTACTACTGAAGATGTGTATTAGAATTGTTATATATGAGTGATAGTAAAAACACTACTATGATAGCTATCACTCAACGTAATTACATTTTCCTTGGGGCCTAAGGTGAGAGTTGGCCTGCCTCGGTGGTGAACAAGGATGGCCCGAGCACTCGATCTTACAAGCCGGTCCCCGGCAGTAGGATCCAAGCCTCTTATTCAGCCAGTGCCCCACGTTCTCATTTCTGTGGCAGGTTGGCTCTCGTTTTGAATAAGATTGTAATCCTTCGTTTCCCTATTATTAAAAAAAGTAAAACTAATCCGATTACATGTAACTAAGGATTACACTTTCCTTTTTTTCTATACAATCTTGATTCCTGTTAGATGTAATCCATTACTGCCTAAGCCAATAAAAGTCATAATTTTTGGAAGATTGTCTCAAGTTATGCCTTCAATGTCTTTCACGTGGAGAAGACATCACATTGGCCGAGGGGTTGCAACTTCCCTCAAGCGTCCTACGTGAAAGAAAGATCACATGTTAAAATGTGTGCACAAACTATTCAGTATGACCCGTCTTAGTTTAAAGCCCACTCACCACGACAAGGTGCAGGTCAGGAATGGGAACATATAAGACGGGGCAAAAGAAACTAAAGAGCATGGACACAGGACATGGACAAACAAAAAGTCAAAATGAGACTACAAACACAACAAAATCTGCACATGTGTGTAACTTATGAAACCATTTACAAAAACATGAATGTGTTTTTGAATAAGCATATTTTTAACAAATCAATATGAAATTAGGCCCCGTTCAAGCAGACTCTAACATATATTGAACAGTTTTCCATATGCTTACTCGTTTTGCAGTGAACAGTTGCTTAACTTTGACACACAACTTATGAAACTATTTACAAAAACAAGAATATGGAGGTTGCAAATATATAACAACACTAGTAGCAGCCAGAGGTCGCGTTAACCGAATATTTTCCGTCTGACGGATTTTTTTTAACAATGACGGAAAAATACGAAAGCAGTCCGTCATTTTGACGGATTAGAACAAACTCGGAACAGCGCCAAAGTTTCCCCGCAGCGAGGCTCCGGTGTTAAGCATGCCTGCCAAAAAGGAAATGATATAGTTTCCAAACCCAACTTTGCCGTACAAATCATTGAAATGTCTGAGTTTTGGCTTTACGCTGTGCGCACTCCCGCGAGGTGCAGTGGGCATGCATAACACGGTGCTAACGGTTCACGAGCGTGCGCCCCGCCCCCCGTTGACAGTTCACGACTGTGCTCTCCCCCCCCCCACACCCCCGTTGACAGTTCACGACCGTGAAGATGGTAGGCACAGCAGTGTCCTTCAGGTGTCCTTCCCTAATAAACAAAAATAACAACAAAATAACGACATTATTGCAGAGCAAGACGTTGTTTTTCACAAAGGACATTTATGACTTTAAGTTATGTTGACATTTTTATTTTAGTTTCAAATTAACAGTGTACTTCAAAGACAATAGAGGGCGATCATGTTAAATATGCAGATAATTCATAAACAATTATTGTTGCAATTAATATAATAATACAAAGTAAAATAAGCTTATTGAAGCTTGCTATTTATTTTTTAACAAGTATGTGGGGAAATGTTCCATCTATGATAAAGACTTTATGGATTAATTGCACACAAATGTGATAGATTGCTTTAAAAAAATGATTTTAATGTTGCTCTACTGGCAAATTCTTCATTTGGCCTTTCATTGATTAAAGAAAAGGGTCTATACCCATGAGTGAGTGCTGTAGTGATGACACTCAAAGTGTTCACTGCAGAGGCGAGAAGAAACCTTAGGGGTCCAGTACAGTCCTTTGATTGACGCTGTGCTTCTGTGTGTGTGTGTGTCAGGCCGTCTCTTACCGGGTAGCTACATGTCCAACCAGGCAGCTACATGTCCAACCAGGCAAGGTCCTTCCCTTCTCCTCCAAATGACGTCCTGGTCACGCCATAGTCCCAGACGAGTTCCTCCCCAACCTTAATGCTCTGCAGGGCGAGGAACACTATCACCGGTCTGGGGCCATCTGGGAAGGTCAGGTTAAACATTTTGGGCTTTAGGTTGGGACGCTTCCTGGAGTGATTCAGGAGGCGTCCATATGTCTCCACTTCAGGGTGGCAGTCACAACGGGAGGAGGCGTCAATGCACAACTCCTTAAAAAAGACGCGGTATATGGAGTCTTCCCTTTGACGTCCCTCAGCTTGTGAGATAAGGGTGCCGTGGTAATCGCACACGACATCCCCTTTGTCAATGGGACATGTGGCGACTACACCTTCAATAGGAACATAGAGAAGGGCGTTAGTGTTTATGCAGACATTCAAATAATTTACCTTTTTTAAATGAGCCTGCTTTTCACACAATATAGGCAGTGGCACTCACCTTTGCCCTTCAACCCCCCAAAGTCCCGGACAGCTAGCCCACGCCAGCACTGCTCTGAAATAGAGCGGATAAGGCTCTGACTGGATGTTGGCGCGTCTCGAGGAGCGACCCATCCACCCACAACACCCTGTACGGAGGGGGTGTTGTTAGCCCAGCCCTCCTTGGTGAGGGCCCGTCGCACCGCCTCCTCGGTCGGTTGTGTGGCTTGCCTGCCCATTGCCTGACCTGTGTGTGACGAGTTAAACGAGTGAGCAGTGCAATCAAGGGAACACAACACTGCCTGAGTGCAAAATACTTACTGAGAATGTATGACGATCTCTCCAGGATCTGCACATTCCTCCACTTCTGGTACAAGGGCCTGTGTGCAGTGAAGCCGGCCCCTACACACAGCCTCTTACTCTGTGGCGCAGAGTGTAGAGAGACAGGAAAGGCCTCCAAAAACCTGTCCCA
Organism: Pogonophryne albipinna; assembly: GCA_028583405.1. NCBI lineage: Eukaryota > Metazoa > Chordata > Actinopteri > Perciformes > Artedidraconidae > Pogonophryne > Pogonophryne albipinna. The sequence continues at coordinate 903,201 of CM053264.1, read as the reverse complement.
CTGTTTGCCCAGGGATCCAGGCGGTGTTGGCAGGCTGGAGGGGGGAAATAAACACCATGTCTATTAACGCTACTGCAGGGCCGCCCACTGGCCAACAGTTCACCCTACATGGGAAGGACACAGCGAGCGGGCATCTGATGCAGTTGAAAGTGGGCCTCCACTCTGCTGTATACCAATCAACAGTCTAAACATAGTGAAGGCAGTATTCTATTGATCCCACAACATAATTTACCTCGGCAGGGTTAGCGCACATAAAACAGTACGTTTTCCTTTTATATTGCTCTGCATTGAGCTTTTCTATATCTGCCATGAGTCCCACAGTAATAGACAACACCAACAATTACAGCTTTTGGGGTTCAAACTGTGAAATCATTAAATAATTTTACATCATCACGGGAAGTTCCCATATGGCACCCCTCTACTCAAAATAACAGCCGGCTGACTCGTCTGAACACATACCTGGCCGGTCCTGTGGAGGTGGAGGGCGTATCGGAGGAGTCTCGTCTCGTCCACCGCAGCCCCAGGTTCTTGTGGCAAATACCTGTGTTGATGGAGGACTGCTATGAGTGCCTTGGCAGTGTGCATTTTTGCAAAGCTCTTATTCCCCAGTTTGAAACATGCTCGTTGAATAAGTCACTCACTTCTTTCTCAGGCGCTGCAGGTCCGAGTAGAGGTTGATCAGTGGGTTGCCGCCACAGTCCACAAAGAACCTGCCCTACCCTGAGGTCAGGCCTTTGATGGCTTCTGCCCTCACATGGTGGAAATAGCACTCCCGCAGCTTCAAATATACAGGTGGAACATGCACATGAAAAAAGAGACAAAAAAAACACCTCATCATAACTCTGTTCAACCACTAATACACAAAAGACTGTCATCGCATGTCAAGAATGATATAATGACCTACCTCGTCCTCTTGCTGGCTGAGGGTGAAGGTATTCCCTGCCGCCTTGGAGCTGGTTAGCCGGATGGTGGTACCGTCAGTCCCTGTGGTTCTCTGCAACCAGTCATGCACCTGTGAGGGTGGGAACATAGCGGTGACACCAATGTTTAGATTAACAGGGGGCAGAATGATTTGGTTCACACGCATGCACACGCCCAGATATTGTACTTTAGTAAATGTAGAAGTACCAGAGAATTATATGTTACAGGTAAAAGTCCTGCATTAAAAAATGTTACTCAAATAAAAGTAGAAAAGTATTATCATCAAAATGTAGTTACAGTAGCGACAGTAAAAGTAGTCATTGTGCAGATTGGTCCATTTCAGAATAATATATATGATATGTTTTATAATGATTGATCATGAAAGTGTTCTCAAAGCTGGTAAAGGTGCAGCTAGTTTGAATGACTTTGTATACTGCAGGGTAGCTTGTGAATTTACTCCAGGTGGAACTAAAGTCTGATTTAACACTTGATTATATTTCACATCATTCATCCAAATATGTGAAGTAACTAAAGGGATTAAATACATGTAGTGCAGTAAAATTACACCATTCAACTCTCAATTGTAGTGGAGTAAAAGTACAAAGTGGCATAACATTTAAATACTGAAGGAAGGTACAAGTACCTCAAAATTGTGCTCAAGTATGGTACTTAGGCCTGTCGCGATAATCAATAAATTGACTTATCGTACGATAAATAAAAATGGACTCGATGGAAGTGGTTGCAAAACCTAATTCCACATCTCCGGTGTGGAAATATTTTGGATTTAAGCCAAATCAACGAGGCGAACCTACGGACTTGAATGAGCCGGGCGATGTGTCGCATTTGTTTAAAAAAGGTAGCAACAGAAGCTAACAATACGACCAACCTTAAACTGCATCTGACACACACAACCACCCCATTCCGTTTCCCAGCTGGGAGCAAACACGGCAGCTGGAGATGGAGAGCCCCCACCTTCCCGACAGTTTACAATCAAAGATGCATTTGCACGACAATGCAAACATGTTGGTGTTCCTTGCTCGAAATCTTTGAAATACAGATTTGGATATGGCCTGTTGAGGCACCTGGGTCTATGTATGGACAGTGGACTGTACACCTGACTGTTGTTTTAAGGAGTTTTATTTTGCTTGTGAGACAATGTGTGCACATATTTATTTATATATATATTATACCGGTGTACTCTCATGTTCCGATTAACCCAGCTTCCCCAAATGTCTTTCTTTTTGGTGTCTATATACGCCGGGATCCGGAGTCATGGATGATCCTGCGGTCCTGTGTCCTGGATCGCGAGTCGTGGCTGTGGTCCTGGATCATAGGTCCTGGATGGATATCCTCGTGGATTCATCTTCCTATTATACACACATGCATTTCCAAACATTTGGACTACCTATGTTGCAAATGTATTATCTTTTCAATTTACCCACGGCATCTATTGCACGTCTGTCCGTCCTGGGAGAGGGATCCCTCCTCTGTTGCTCTCCCTGAGCTTTCTCCAATTTTTCCCTTTAAACTGTGGGTTTCTCCGGAAGTTTTTCCTTGTACGATGTGAGGGTCTAAGGACAGAGGGTGTCGTATTGTCATACTGATATTCTGTACAAACTGTGAAGACCACTGAGACAAATATAACATTTGTGATATTGGGCTATATAAATAAACATTGATTGATTGATATGAGAGAGAGCTCTGTTTTTCAGCCTCGATTTAATTGATTGTTTTGGTTGTGTGTGATTTAATAAAAAAATTATAATTTGTTTTTATTATATATAATTTATATATTTGAATATTATTTCATGTTCAATAAAAAGTTATGTTTGAAAGGATGTAATTGAATTATTATATATTATCATTATGTCAGTGGTCTAAAATGGTCTTGCAACGGTGCCGACAATATTATCGTTTATCGCAATAGTTTTCGGGACAATATATCGTCCAACAAAATTAATTATCGTGACAGTCCTAACGGTACTTGAATAAATGTACTTAGTTACTTCCCACCTCTGGTCAGAAGCACTTACCTGGAACACCACCACTGCCTCTTTAGGTAGCTTGTGTCGAATCAGTAGAACCACCACACAGTAGCTGCGGTATGCCGTGAGGTCCGTGGGACTTTATATAGCCCACTTCGTCCTCTGCTGCAGCCAGGGTGTCATTGCTTTGCCTAACACACACACACACACCTTGTGTAAGTGCATAACATAATATCAAAAACATATCTATACCTCATTGTTTGTTCCGCGTTCAACAAATATATAGAATACAAAAATCCTTTTGCAAAAAAATACACCGTATGGAGTCAATATATTCCATGATATTCTAATTACATATATTAGGAACATGTGTGTGGACATTTACTACCGGTCGCGGAACGCCAAGTGTACAGACATGCGGTTCGGCCCCAGAGCGCAATAAAAATATGCCGGGGTGCTAAATGGATAGCCAGTGCAGGGGTCTTCCACGTGGAAAAAGAATCGGAGACGGACGAGCTTTCCCCGCAGAGATATAAAATGTTACATTTTTGGGGTGTCTCGCGTAATTCAGGACAATTGCACCAGGGGGCGTAATGTCCACTGAGTGGACATCGTTGTCCATAAAGTGTACAAAATAATATGTCAATTTCACGTACTTTAATGCATAAAGTGATGTCCATGAAATAGACATTGCAAATAAGTGTTTAAAATGTGCGGAAAACTGTTTGAAATGTCGGGAAAAGTGTTGTGAATACAGACATAGTGTACCCAGAGCACAAGTGGCGCAGCACATGGCTTTACAACCCAGGAAAAGTGTTTGAAAGGGGGGGAAAGTATTGTAAATAGAGGGAGACTGTACTAAGAGAGCAGCACGCAGCACATGGCTTTTCAACCCAGGAATAAGTGTTTGAAATTGGGAGAGAGTGTACACAGAGAACAGGCTGCAGCAACTCACTTTACAATCCAGGAAAAGATGGTTTAAATAGCGGTAAAAGTGATTTAAATGCATGTCAATTATACATACTTTAATGCACAAAATTGTGTCCATGCAGTGTACACATCGTAACCCAGCCTTGCATCATCGTTTTGCAGATACGATGTGTACACTGGGTCGTTCAGAATGAGCACATTCTGAACATATGTCAAACAGAGATTCCTATTAAAAGTTATCAATTAATAGCAAGATTTGACATGGGCAAACAGGCTATTTCACAGGAGACAGAGCGCGAAAAGCACCTCTCTGTGGCGGCTCACAGAGCCCCAAAGGACGGACTAAGCAGCTCCAGCATGTCTCCCTGACATGCGTACTTCCATAACCTCGCGCACCGTGGGCCCCCGGGCCCCGGACTTAAGCACTCCCCCACGGACTAAACCCAGATGATCACACCCTCAAGAACCTCATGCCCCTGGGAACCTTAAAGGGGGGGTGGAGTTTGCGGTGCTTTATCGTCCGCCCTTAAGCTTCCTACAGAGGACACGTGACTACCAGACATTCAGACACTTCTAGGTGACCAGGGGCATGCTTGTATGGAAGTCATTCATTTGGGGTTTTTGTCAGAGGATGTGTGCTTAAGTTTGGGTCCCTGTCCCGGTGCGCATGGAGGTGCGAGCACTTTGTGCACTGTGGAGGATGTTCTCATGGCCCTGGTAACACATAAAGGGGGTGGATTGTGCGGTGCTCAACCGCCCGACCACCATCATCAATATTGGTCCTTCTTCACAGCACCACCTGCCCTGCTGGAAGTTCACACTTTAACTTTTTGTTTTACCCTCCTCTGCCTTACACATCCTCCAACACTTGAGCACTCCTCACTCAGACTATACCCCTCCATGCACACCACCAGAACCTCGTGCCCCTGGGGATCTTAAAGGGGGGAACACCCAGACTTTCAGCATAGAGATGTCCGCACCCATTTCTCTCCCCTCTCATGCTGCTCACTATTGTCACTTGTTCCACTCCCATCATCCGGTACCAACTCATCCTTCTCCACTCCCATCATCCGGTTCCAACTCATCCTTCTCAATTTCCCATCATCCGGTACCAACTCATCCTTCTCCACTCCCATCATCCGGTACCAACTGAACTATGGTGTAATATTAGGTCACTGGCTTGTGCACTGGTAACAATGTCCGTATCGGGTGAAGTTGGTGCAGAGTCTGGCACCCTCTCTTCACCCATGTCTGAGGGACTGTGTTCGGCCATTGACTGTTCCCTCTTCGCTGCTCTCCAAGCGTTGAAGTTTAAGTAGAATTCTTCGTCTGACGTCTCTGACGAAGCATCGGGGGAGTCTTGGTAGGGAGTGGGGCTATGCTCCTCTCCAGGGCTGTCAATGTCAATGTCCCCCAAATTGTCTTCACTCCCCCCTTCTTCATTTTCTGCTGGTTCTTCTAATGCTGCTGCCGCTGCTTGCAGTGACTCTGTGAAGAGCAGCCGTATGTCCGCAGCCTTCTTCAAAGAAGGATTCTTGGCATACAATTTGTCTGCAGTTGCAGTGTTGTGACACATAAAATCACTCACTCTTTGGCGGTTGCCTGGATCCTGAAACCTCTTCGCATGATCTGCGTGGAATGTGCGGAGGTCGGTGAAGTTAATGGGACCTTTTAGCCCCACATCAGCCCATGCCAACCTCAGGGAGTAGACAAGGTTCCTCGACGGGTTCTTCCCCGCTGTATATAGGAAGTAGCGGTTCTGGGTGCAGGTCAGCGTCTCCTTGATATCCAGCCACCTCTTCATCCATCCGAACTCTTTTATGGTGAGGTACAGCTGCTGCTACCCCGAACGCGTTGGCCGTCTTGTGGTTGCTTACCTGTTATGACAGAGGTAGAGAGCGTCAATACAAGTATCCATCATGCATAACATGTTTATCACTGCCAGAATAAACACATGTATTAATAGCACTCACGTGGATGAGGTAGCCAAAGGCAGTGCCAGTTGTCTCCGCCTTTCGGACCTCGGCGTTGGTCATGTTGGAGTAGACCCCCGGACGGTGGCCATAAATGCAGCTCCAATGGAGGGTCAGGTACCCATAGAGCAAGAGACGGGTTGCGGTAGTTGGCTTGCTGGCCATCACGTCCAGGAGCTGAGGGATGCGAGTATCAGCCGCAGTCAAACATGCGATGATGTCTTTATGGCTCGGCAGACCTTCCATCTTGTCCCGCTTCACCTGCATCTGGTGGATAACCACCTTCTTCCTCAGGGACTTCAGGATGGCACCAATTTCCCGTGTGATTAAAGTCATGTCATTTTGGTTGAGCCTGCTCCCCTTGCATGGTGTGGCTGACATGTATTTGACAAAATGTGCTATATTTTTTATATAAAAGTCAGAGGTCGTGACCTGTAGGCTCAACTTTATCAGGCTCCGGGACCAGCTGTTGGCAAAGGAAAACACATCAGTACATCGAGCATCAATGTGGAGAACACACACAATGATGCTGACATCATGGACAGTAATTGATGTTACTCACCCACGTATCCTCTTCAAATCCCTCAGAAAGAGCCAGTCAGACAGGCGCTTGAAACCGTGTGCCATGAAAGTTAGGAACGATTTCACTCTGCTTATCTTGGAGACTGCGTTTTCTCGTAGCCTCACCGTAGGGTCGATGCCCTCATAATGCTCCCGGTAGCCTTGCCGATACTACTCTGTGAAACATAACACAGTACTTTAATGACAACACATTGTGTAGTACAGAAACTGACAGAAAAACAAATATGAACCAAAGCATAGAATAATGCACTACGTTGTTGTTTCACTGCAGGTGCATCCTCCATTCCTTACATTGTCCTGCATTATGCACACTATGATTCCTCTGCAGGTGCTTGCTCAGGGCGCGGTAGGAACTCTTACAGATCGGGCAATCGCATCTGTATGGATGAAACATATTGTTGGTTTAATCCATTGAATATATGTATTTGATGTATATCGCGTCGGTGGGGGGCTCCACCTTCATTCCAACAAAGGACCACTGGTCTCAATTCATAGTACCCGGTGATCAGAGTCACACCACGGGCACGAGGCATAGCATTTCGGTACCGGGAAGTGTCCCCAGTAGAATGCATAGAACCGAATGGGACAAAGAAGGAAACGTGAAAAGACTCAAGAAAATAGCACTCAGCGAACTGGAGAGACCCCATGTCAAATCTCTCCAGTTTATTTTCCTCCATCTTTTTTTTCCATTGGCATCATCGTGCGAAAGGTGTCCGATTTAGGCACTCGTTAGGCGGGCAGAGATCCCTGTCATCTCTCGGCCGTTTCCTCCGGAGCATTGTGCCAATGTGTGTGTGGATAAACGGGCCATCTGTGGACACTCGGTACAGGGAAGTGTACCAGGTAAAAGGAATTAATAGAACCAGGGACAGAGAAGGAAACGTGAAAAGACTCAAGAAAATAGCACTCAGCGAACTGGAGAGACCCCATGTCAAATCTCTGTCCCATTTAGGCACTCGTTAGGCGGGCAGAGATCCCTGTCATCTCTCGGTCCTATCCTCCAGGCAAGGCGGGGGCCAAAACTGGGTGAAATTGACCAAAAAGTTAAAATAAATAAAATAATTCATCCATGGGAAGATGCATGAAAGTGAAAACAAGTATCCGAAAATAGTGCATCATAATTGAAGAATTGAAGTAAAGTGTTATTGCAAAAAGTTTAATACAGCATATTTCTGGTATATTCATTTTATAATTTCATCTAATATATGTGTATTAAAACTTGGATGGACAAGTCAATTTTTTCCTCTTAAATATAGAGGTTTTTTATATTGATGTTCCTATAATGATGTCCCATTTTTAGTAGAAGTACATTTAGCGCAAATGGTCTTTTCTTCCACTTGACTTTTTGATAATCAGAAGGTGGTTTTTTGGCTATTTTTGAGTAGGTAATGGTACAGGACAATCTGTGATTTCTGCTTTAAGTAAAATAATTACCCGTTGATAAGTATTTTTCAGAGAATCATTTTGGGCTTTCGAGGGCAGAACTCAGTAGATTGTCTGTAAGAGTTTTCTGTATAATCTGGAAGCTTAAATTAATAAGAGGAGGAAATATGTCAATTATTGGATCTTCTCAAATATAACATACCTTGATTACAGTTTCCAGATACTTGAAGAAGTCATGAGATGATGTGAGTCACACAGTTAGAGACAATGGTCCTTTTGATTTATCAATAGATGCATTTAAGTAAGCTGACTTCAGAGTGGAAGGGAAGTTCAGAGATGGCCTTAGGGTATGGGAACAGTTAATCTTTGTTAGTTAACTGATCCTAAGGAGGTCATGAGATGATTACTGTTAAACCCCAACAAGTATGGCTTTCATAAAGGAAAACATGTGACATTGGTGTGGTGAGCTGGAGGATAAGATGGGTGTGCGTCAAACATGCATAGGGAGGATGTGTGTGTTTATTGTAGTCGCTATGTATAATTACTGCTCAACCATACCTGTGTTTTGTGTTACATTTTGGAATAGTTGGTTTAAACAGATGTGTGTGAAAGATGTTTTAGGGGGAATGTCTGTGCGTTCTGTTAAAGGGTCCTCTGTCTGTGAAATTATATGACTCCAAAGCATAACTGTGGGACTGCCTGAGGGTACACACACACACACACACACACACACACACACACACACACACACACACACACACACACACACACACACACACACACACACACACACACACACACACACACACACACACACACACACACACACACACACACACACACACACACACACACACACACACACACACACACACACACACACTGTAAGGAGATGGATTCAACAAACTGCTGAGTCACTGTCTTGGGCTCGCCCAGAAGTAAAACTGGCCAATGGATAACTGCCAACTCACTGGCTAGCTCGCCCAGAAGTGAACTCGCCAATAACAAACAGCTAGGGAGGATGAACCGACACAAATCCTCCCCGCTTAGGTGTATAAATACTGTAACATTCTTATGCTCTGTGCTGTCTTCTGACTGACTGTCGTGGAACGTATCTCACATTCGCTACGACTCGCCATCGTTTTGCATCTCCCAATGAGATGACCTGAAAAGAGGAGCATCTGACTCAGCTCCTCCTGTTTTGTTCTTGTATGTAAGCCTGTTCTGTCTTTGGTTCGCTCTCTCTTCCTCCTGCTGACAAGACAAGTAAATTGATCTCCCAGCGGGAAGAACCAGAGCCGGAGTAATCCGGATTACTTCGTGATTGTGTTGTATTTTACCATTAAAGCAGATTATTGTTTAACCCTTATCCTGGTTGCTTGGAGTTTTCCTTCTTTTAAAACAAACTCATATAGGAACGGCGCAGAGCAGAGGTTCTGCCCCAACAATAGAATAAAACGTGTGTTGGAAGGATTTATTAAATTACTATGAATATTTGGGCTTAAATTCTTTGCCATCTTCTAAACTCAGACATTTATCCCTGACTTTGTCATACCATTTTAACAGACCCCCAATTATTTAATATAATTTGCCCTTCACCTTAAATATCTAAAATAATGCATTAGAAGACTAAAACCCTGTAAATAACCATTGCTCTTGCACAATCCATGCCCCTCCACACATGTTTGCTTAATTGAAGTGCTTTTAGACCTGTCCCACTTTGCGAAACATGTTTCCTAAAGTGGGACGATGGAACTAACAAATATAGAGTATATGTTCTAATGAACAAACACATCATAAACACATCCTGATAAAAACTTGCAAGATTGTTTTATTCCAACAAAATGTAAAACCTTAACATTACATTTGTCAAAACACTACGTCACTGACCTTTGGGTGGTCTTCACACAGGGTACTTCCTGTTGAAGGTTGCTCCACCCTCATCTGTGATTGGACATTTGAGAAGTCATGTGATTTTGATCGCATGACATCACAGCTTGTGTTTACCCATAGTTTCATTGACTCTCATTTGTTTGCGGAAGACCTATACTCATTTGAGCTTAGGGCGTGTCCCACATTAGGGCAACTCACCCTACTTCTAAACGACTGACATGATTGCCTCGCAAGTCAGAGGGGTTGGAGGAAATCCAAAGAGATGGTTTCTATAAAACATTAAGGGATCAACATTAATATAAACATAAACAGTGTATATCCCTTATTTTGTAATCAAAACATTAAATGTTGCCAGCCTCATTACACCAGTTATTGTTCAAATATTGACTTTACCGGCCAATGTCAGTTTCATCAGCTCTGCTCTCATCTCTGGGTTTATCGGTAGAAAAGAGTGTGACAAACAGCTGTAATTTTTCAGCACAAAAACCACACCTACTCAGTTAATAACCCATGTCCATTTCGCCATGCGAAAATGGAGCATCACCTTCCCTGGAAATATAGCATTTTTTTCCCCCCAACAATGAATATTTCTCCATCAGGGAATGAAGGTAGGCTTACTCGGGCTACCTGTCGTTTCTAAAAGTAGAGATCGAGTCCCACTTATTAGGAACGATCAAGAGAGGGGAACAAAAGGCCGCTCTCTAAGTGCCGACAGGCAGGAGAGAGGACATGCCTTTGAAAACCTCCCGATCCTACTCATTCTGGCAGACTATTCAGTACTGAGTGTGTCAGAGATGACTGGGAGACATCCCTCAAATAAAAACGAATGAAAGAACAGGGTGAAGACCAAGATGCAGCAATGCAAATGTCTTCCACTGTCATTCCCCCGTGCAACGCCGTAGAAGTTGATATTCTCCTGGTGCTGTGCGCTTTAATGTTTTCCGGGGGCTCCAACCCCGAGGAAACATACGCTTGTGACACCGCCTCACACAGCCAGTGTGACAAGCGTTGTGCCGATAGAGGCTGCCCTATTGAGCGCTCTCTATAATGCACAAATAGCCGCTGGGATTTGCGTAAAGCAGCCGTGCGTGCAACATAGCATGCCAGCGCGCGCACGGGACAGAGGAGATGAGATGTGGCTTCCTCCTCCGACTTGTGAGGAGGGGGAAAGAAGCCCTCCAAGGTTATCACTCTCGACCTAAACGAGCTTGTGATCACCTTTGGCATAAAAACCGGGTTTGGGCGCAACACCGCTGAGCTGCCATCTCCTTGGATCTGGAGACATGACGGAGCCACCGAGAGAGCAGACAAGTTACTCACACTTTTAGCTGATGTCAGAGCCAAGAGCAGAGCCACCTTGGCTGACAGAAACTTCAGGGGAACCTGCTCCAATGGTTCAAAAGGGGCTTTGCTTAGTGCTCGCAGCACTACAGCCAAATCCCATTGAGGCGCTAAAGCGCGTGATACTGGTCAGAGTCTCTGTACTCCTCGCAGGAAACGTTTTGTCAGAGGGTGACTAAACACCGTGCTGATCCCAAAACCTCAATGGCACGAAGAAATGGCAGCCGCATATGTTTTTATTGTGCTATAGGCCAAGTTCCTGTCCAGCAACAGCTGGAGGAATGACAGCACGTGAGGCAGGGGACACGCCACGGGGTCCATGCCTTTCCCTACACACCAACGCTGGAACGCTGTCCATTTGGCTGTGTAAGATGCCCTGGTGGACGCGGCTCTAGATCCCTGAATGGTATTCATAACATCTTGAGAGAGGCCGAGCCCCTCTAATTGTTCCCGTTCAGGGGCCATGCCCACAAACGTTGGCCTAACACTGGGTGACCGCTGATTGCTCCCTCCGCCTGGGAGAGAGCATCCCCCCGCCACGGAATTTCCCACGGTCTCCCCGACCGCATCCGCTGTATGCAGGGAAACCAGGACGGACGCTCCTGTGCGCTCCGGGGCTATTAAGACCGCTATCAGTCGCTCTTCCTGCACTCGGTCCAGGAACCGAGGGATCAGAGGGACTGGTGGGAAAGCGTACAGTAACCCCCTGGGCCAAGGTCTGTGTGCGAACGCGTCTACCCCCAGAGGGGGGTGATCCTGCCTTCTCAGGGAGAACCAGAGAGCACATTGCGCGTTCCCGCGCGCAGCGAACAGATCTACCTCCGCTCTCCCGAACCTGCTCCACACTTGGGAGACCAGCTCGGGGTGGAGGCTCCAGTCCCCTTGTCGAGGACCTCCCCTGGACATGAGGTCTGCCCCTCTGTTCAGCTCGCCGGGAATATATACTGCTCTGATCGAGAGTATGTGTGTGCGCG
>CM053264.1:820637-890219 GCA_028583405.1 Pogonophryne albipinna | reverse complement strand
TAGAGTATGAACAGCATATGTGCATTTGGTAAGTATGCAGAGTATAACATATGTATGGGTTGGTTATTTGTACTATTACAATATTGAACAGTGTTGGTGGTTCAGTCTATCATTTGTTTTAGAAGAAATGATTATGAAAATACTCAAGTCAGGCCAGTTCTGTTTCCTCTGATGGCATCATTAAAGAACTGAGCTGGTAAATTGGCTGCATATTTAAAATGTATACATCAGATTTGTATTCTGCGTCTAAAGTAATGTTTCCCTTCCAATAGGCCAAGCCAAACGTGTTCAGTGGTCCTCAACTGGATTCTTCTTGACATTATTACCTTTCCAGGTAAGAGATACAAGTCTAGAGAGAGTAAATTATTGTTTTTGTTTATATTACAATTTAATCTTTGACTTTCTTTTCTCACTTGTTAGGGCATTGATAGGGCTGCACCATCATTAGGGCTGGTCCCAGTCAAACTACCAAGTTCCACTCAGCGTTCTCCTGCTGCTGGAAGTTCTCCTCCCTGATCCTTCAATGTGGACCTGTTTCTACATTTAGTCAGGACATTTATGGTGAGTGATTCCACACAAACAGGTTTTCTATCATGCACGCTTTCAGTAAATATTGACTTTAGTATAGTGGTATATGCTGTGCTCTTTAGAAATGTGTCTACCAGTAGAGATGAACTAATACTGAGTGTTTGGGGGGATGTTACCGTCAGCAAAGTGACATTACTCCAACTGCTAGCAGAGTCTATATCAATACATCATGTAATCATATAACCCATGACAGGACTTACTATAGTGAAAATGTAAATAGGTTATTGAGAGTCCCTTCATTTATAAACCATTTTCAAATTGAATTACCAGAAAAATCAGTATACTAAGATGTGTTGTATATTGTTACAGTCCAAAATTATAAAAATATTGTGATCTAAAGGTTTTGCAATATAATATATCCCACCACTACTTAAGTGTAAATGAAACGACTTTTGATCCTGTGATTTTTCTCTCTGCTCTCTCCCTGATGCTGGTGTTAGGTCCTGGGTTCCCGATCCATTCCACCCACCCTGGTGGGACCCTCGATGTCCACATGCTGCTCCCTTGCCTCAACAGCTACAGGAGGGCAACACATTGGAAACCCCTTGACTGCTTGCTGATCTTTTTAATGGACTATCAAAAACTTTGGACTTCTGTCTGACTATGGACCAAGAGAGGATTTTACGTATTAGAAGTGAAATCATTACATTATACTGTTAATTTCACAATAAAACCATATTTCATGGCAAAACCTTTTTTTGTACTGCTTTTGTAAGGAATTTATATAGGAAAAAGTAGTATTGTATTTTGCAAACTGATTATTTTACAGTAAAGCACTGTCAAATTTCACAGCACAGCATTTCCTTGTACGACATTTTAAGGGAATTTATATGGGGAAAAGTAGTATTTTTTTTATTACAGACTGTAATAGTACAGGGAACCACTGTCATTTTTCATGGCACAACCTTTATTTGTACGGCATATTACGGGAATTTATATTACAGACTGTTAACTGCACAGTGAAACACTTTATTTAGACAGTATTTTTCATGTTCATTTTATGGCAAAAAGGTGTTTCTTTCAGTGGTAAAAACCTGTATTTATATGGTAAAATATGGAATAAAACTCAAACATTAACCGTAAAGTCAGCAGTACTGATATCCTTTTACCGTAATAGTACATAAAGTTCTGGCAACCACAGCTGCCAGTTTTTTTTACCGTAAAAATAAAAATAAATTCTTTACAGTGTAGGGTTTTGGCGAATAATAAAACATTCTGGTTAAGAAGGTTATTGGTACGGTGGTGGGGAGCACGCAGGCTTATAGTATACCGGGGAGGGATATCAGTGACACAACAAGTAGCATTAGTGATGTAATAAATATGAAGGGAGGGAAATGGGGGGTGTTAGTTAGTTTGGATCTGGAAAAGTGTGTCATGAATATTTGTTTAGGGTGCTAGAGAAGGTGGGATTTGGGACAAGGTTAGTTGGGTGGATTAGAAGAATTTACAAAAATGCGTGGAGCTGTGTAAATGGGGTAATTTCGAATGTGTTTAGATTAGGGAGGTCAGTCCGGCAGGGGTGCCCTCTCTTGGCCATGCTGTACTCTTTGTCAGCTGAGCCTCTAGCGGCACTTTTAAGAGGTAACGTGAATGTGAGGGGGGTTGAGGTGCCGGGGAGGAGAATTAGCCTTATATACCAGTATGCTGATGACACGTCGGTGACAGTTAAGGATATGGGGAGTGTGAAGGGGATTTTTGAAAGTGTAGGTTTATATGGGAGGGCATCGGGTGCAAAAGTTAATGTGGGAAATCTGAATTTATGATTTTGGGGAAAGTTAAAGCAGAGGGAAGAGAGATAGGTTTGAAAGAAAATAAAGGTTTTTTTAGAGTGTTGGGGATACATTTAGGTATAAGTGATGTAGAGGGAAGGGATGTACAGTATGAGGGGATTATTAGGGATATACAGAGGACGTTGAGGTTCTGGAGGATGAGGAAGTTAAAATTAAGAGGGAAAGTTCTAGTGGTGAATGGCTTAATAATGAGCAAACTAGTATATGTGATGAATGTTTTAGATGTTCCAGATAGGGTACTTAAAAAAATTAATAGTTTAGTGAGTGATTTTATTTGGGATGGGAAAGGAGTGAGGATTGCAAGTGAGGTATTGGAAAACGAATATAAAGATGGGGGACTAAAACTGATAAATTTAGAAAAGAAATTAAAAACATTAAGAGTGAAAATGATGATTAAATATTTAAATAAAAAAGATGATTATGTTTGGAAGGTGTTTTTGAGGGAGAGTATACATAAGTGTGGAGGATGTGGAGATAGCGGTATTTTTATGTGTTTAAAAAAAGGGAGGATGAGTGGATTGAGTGAATTTCAGAGGGAAGTGATGAGTGCATGGGGAGAGTTTGTGTTGAATGTTAGGTATGAATGTGTACATAAAAAACAGGTGTGGGAACAACCCATTTTCCTGAATAAAATGATTATGAAGGAGGGGAAGGTTCTTTTTAATTTGTCAATGTGGAGGGCGGGGTCTAGGGTTGTGAGGGATTTGGTGTATGAATATGTTCCAGGGTTCATGAGATCACAGGTGATTGTAGATGAGGTTAGAGGGAGGGATTTATTAATGGGGTTAGGGACAGCTGAAAACTTATTAGATAGTGTTAAGGAAGGAATGCCGGGGGAATGGAGAAGGTTGATTGAGAGTGAGGATGATGGATGTGGTGAAGGTGATGTGGTGTTATATGTGGGTGATGAGGATTCAAGGACAAAGCTGGGAGACATAAGCACTAAAGGGATAAATCAAATCATGAGGGGAGTTAATATAAGAAGACCAGCAGCAGAAAGAGTGTGGGAAAAGGTGATGGGGGGAATGGATGTGAAAAAGATGTGGATGAATCTGAGAGTGAAAGGTAACAGTGTGGAGTGTGAGCATTTTGATTTGATTTTGAGACACAACAGGGTTTTTAATAATTTGGTAATAAGTATGTTTGATAGTGAGGTGAAGAGAGTGTGATGTATGTAAGGATGGGGTAGAGAACTGTATGCATGAATTTTTTGAATGTAGTATGTTAGTAGGGTTTTTTGAGAGAATGAAAGATTTGATTGAATGATGTTGGGATGGGAGGATAACAAGGACGATGAACTGGAAGGAATTATGGTTATTTGGTTGGAGGGGAAATTGAATGTATGTAATGTGGGTTTTTTGAATTTTGTGTTAAGTCATGCTAGATATGCTGTGAAAGTGAGAAGGAATATTGCCCATTATGAAAGTATAGTGTTAAATGTATGGGACCTTTTTGTTAGTTCTGTTATAAGAGATGTGGGATTATTGTTCGTTTATTTGGAAAAGGAACAATTCATCTTAAATTATGGAGGGGTGTAATCTGATTGATTTAAAAAGTGGGAAACTAGTGTTTAATTTTGTGGTTTAATTGCACTTTGCTTTTATTTGATAAGTGTGTAACCCACTCAAATAATGCAGTGAGTTTTTTCACCCTGTAATAACCAGCAACTCCCACTCGGGGCAGTGCTGGGGCAGCAGAGTCTGCATATGAGGGAGGAGAGGAAGAGCAGGCCAGGTGTGGTTGTTAATGAGGCTCCATGAGTGGCAGCTGAGTGTGGGCCCTGTGTGTGTTCAAATTGTTTGATGATGTGCTTTTTTTGATGCTGCGGGGAACCAGGAACTAGCAGAACCGACGGAAGTTTTTGTAGCTGCAGTTTTTGTCTTCTACTCACCAGAGAAAGGATTCTAAAGGATTCTACTCACCAGAAAAAGGATTCTAAAGGATTCTACTCACCAGAAAAAGGACTGATGGTCATTGGATTACCAGAGAGAGAGAGAGAGAAACTACAGACTACCCGGGTTCGATTAATGTTGTTTTGTCCATGATAGCAGATTGGGTTTCACTGGGGTGGATGAGGGGTTTGTGAAAGTGTTGTATGAATGTTTAATAAAATGCCGGCTATATTAATTTGATATTGTTTTTTCTATTTATATTATCTTCTACTCCTCATTGAAAGCAACCTAGTACATAGAAGTGTTACATTATTTGGCGAGCTAGCCAGGAGGAGTAGTTTGAATTGAATAATTGGAAAAACATTTTACATTGTTTGCTGGTAGATATGTTAATTCATACAAACATTTTTCTTTTTTTAATCTGTTATTCAAATTTCTCGTCTGTTTAGAAACTGTTTATCAATTCATTTAACTATGACTTCTGAGCAAGAATATGGTGTTGATGTTAAGAAGTCTGTGTATATTAAGGTATTACAGCAACAGATACTGATGACCAGATTGCTGAATTCTGTTTACCCTTTGGGCCTGTTAACAAAGTGCTAAGGGTGAGGCAGACCGGGCAAGGCAGTGGTGTTAAAGCTTTAGTGGAATTTGAGTCTTGAGGAATCTTTTCTAGACCTAGCACCTAGCCTTCCACAGTGTTTCCCAAGTATAGCAAACCCTGAGATTATGTGGCGTGTAGATAGAGCTTACAAAACGTCACAGACCCCTAAGAAAACCACACCCACAGTGCGTGCAGAACTCTTGCATCAGAATGACAGCTCAGTCTCTGAGAGTGATGCAGACTCTGATGACAGTAGGACTCCTTTGATACGCAGACACACCAAGCTTACTCAAGGTGCTTCTCCAGAACTTGCCTCCAAAGCTAGAGGTAGGACAAAATCAGACAACAGCATTATCAATCCCCCTGAGATTCAAAGGATCATCGTAGAGCATGTTATTAAGAATGATGGCTCCAATGCATCAAATCCAGGATCCAAATGGCTTCGTCCTTTCTCAGGAAGAGATCCTAAGCCCCCAAATGAAGTGGACTTTGAGACATGGTCTCTCCATGTGGAGCTTATGATGCATGATAACCCCACTGTTGATATCCAGCGACGTAAGATTTTGGAGAGCCTGCTTCCACCCGCTTCTAGCTTAGTAAGACAGCTAGGTCCATATGCAACTCCCCGTGATTATGTCAAACTTCTCGACTCAGCATATGGGTTAGTTGAGGATGGGGAAGAGATCTTTGCAAGGTTTCTTGGCACACAACAAAACACAGGAGAGAAAGCCTCTGAGTTTCTGCAGCGACTGCAAGCATTGCTGAACACAGCTATACAGAGAGGTGGCATTTTAAATACAGAAGCAAACAGACTCTTGTTGAGACAGTTTCGTCGTGGATGTTGGGATCAGTCACTTCTTCTAGCATTACAGCAAGAAATTAACTCTGCAACACCACCTGACTTTTCAGACTTCTTACTGCAGTTGCGTACAGAAGAAGATAGGAGAGCTTCTAAGCTTGATCATATGCATCGTCATTTTGGGGGAACAAAATAATCTGTAAATATGCAGCTTGTGCCAGAGGTTTTTCCTTATGATGCAAATGCTAATGTACTCTCGAAGTACATGACAGAAACAGAAGATTTAAGGAAGCAGGTGGCTGAACTAAAAATGCAGCTCAGCAAGAAGGAAGATCAAAGAACACAGCAATACTCTAACAACCCAAATCCAGCCCAGGAATATCCCCGTGCTAAAGCAGCAGCAGATCTTCAAGCGCAGCAAGCAGCAACTCATCCTCCCAGACCAAGGGCTTGGTTCTGTTTTAAATGTGGCAATGATGGCCACATAGCAAGACATTGCGAAAATCCACCAAATAAACCCTTTGTAGATCAGAAATACAATGAGTTGAAGGCAAGGCAAAAGGAATGGCAGAGCAAATTCGGCCATTTAAACTGGACCGGGTCGCAGTGGAGGGAATAACTGCACCCAGTGATGAACTGAAATGTCCCATACAAAAACAAGAAAGAGAAACAGTTACCAGTAAAAATAATTCTTCAACTCAGTCATCTGATGTTCTTCTTCCAAGAGAATTGATAGGCCCCAAGTGTACAGCAACTGTCACTATTGAAGGAGTTCAGTGTGTAAGCCTTCTTGATTCCGGTTCCCAAGTGACTACAATTTCAAAGACATTTCATGAAAACCATCTCTCACATCGACCAATCTTCCCTATTCAAGATTTTGGACATAGAGGGCGCTGGTGGTCAAGAAGTGCCTTATCTGGGGTATGTCCAAGCTAACATCCATTTTCCAGAGGATGTCATGGGGAAGGCTGAAAGAGTTGTTACTCTTGCACTTGTTGTGCCTGATCATAGAACAAACATGGCTGTTCCTTTGTTGATAGGCACTAATACACTGGACCCTCTGTATGCAAAGTGTGCACAGAACAAGTTTGGAAAGTATAGTTCCAGAGCCAGCCATTGTTTCCAACTGGTGAAACATCTATACCAGAGATACAAAATACATCAACAAAATGGCAGAGTTGGGACTGTGAAGCTGCAGAGCAAAAAGTGCATCACCATTCCCGCAGGCGAGAGGGTGGCTTTAACAGGATATGCCAGACATGTCCCTGTAGCAGCTGATGTGACACTCTTGGTTGAGCCCCCTCAGTCAAACTTACCTGGTGGTCTCGTCTTTTGCAGTTACATCATGACAAGTCCATCATGTCCATCCTTCAAGGTGCCTGTTCTGGTAAAAAATGAGACTGCAAGGGACATCACAGTACCTGCAGGTCACATCATTGCTGAGCTCTCTCTTACCAAAGCTGTGTCATCATTGCCATCACATGATGCTAAAGCTACATCAAGTGAACCATCTCATCCTGCATCAGCTTCTGCAACGCTATGAATGTATCGGATTCTAGTAAACTTACCTTTGACTTTGCTGACTCTCCTTTGTCTGAAGAGTGGAAGGAGAGAATCACCAAGAAGTTAAATTCAGCGTCAGAAGCCTTTGCACATAGTGATCTCGACTATGGTCATACTACTGAGATCAAACATCGAATTCGCCTTTCAGACCCATCTCCCTTTTAAACAAAGACCCAGACCTATCCATCCTTCTGATTATGAGGCTGTCAGGCTTCATTTAAAAGAACTTCAAGAAGCTAACATAATCCGTGAATCAGAGAGCCCCTTTGCTTCTCCAATTGTTGTGGTGAAGAAAAAGAATGGTGAAATCAGGTTGTGCATCGACTACCGTAAACTGAACCGACAAACCATCAAAGATGCATATGCTTTGCCCAACATTGAGGAAGCTTTCTCAGCCTTAATAGGGTCCAAGTGGTTCTCTTATTATGGATCTTAAATCTGGCTATTATCAGGTGAGATGGAGGAGGAAGACAAGTTCAAGACAGCTTTTGTGACACCTATGGGATTCTGGGAGTTTAACAGAATGCCGCAGGGAGTAACGAATGCTCCCAGTACTTTTCAAAGAGTAATGGAAAAGTGTGTGGGTAGCATGAACTTGAGTGAAGCCTTAGTCTTTCTTGACGACGTCATTGTTTTCTCTGCCACACTCGAGGAACATGAGGACCGACTTCTGAGAGTACTAAACAGGCTGAAGGAATATGGCTTAAAGCTTTCACCAAAGAAATGTCAATTCTTCAGGACATCTGTCAAATATCTAGGCCATGTTGTTTCAGAAAAAGGAGTGGAAACGGACCCAGCCAAGATAGCGGCCCTTACTACCTGGCCCAGGCCCAATAACATCAAGGAACTCAAGTCTTTTCTTGGTTTTGCTGGATATTACAGGAGGTTTATAAAGGACTACTCCAAAATTGCAAAACCCCTCAATGACTTAACAGCGAAAGTCCACCTACTCATGCCGAAACTCAAAGTGTGTGGATTTCAAAAAGCCCTTCAATGACAATGGACACCAGCAGCCGAGGATGCATTCAACAGTCTCATTCACATGCTCACTACAGCTCCTATTCTTGGTTTTGCAGACACCAAGAAACCATAAATTGTGCACACCGACGGCAAGCATCAATGGCCTTGGTGCCGCCTTGTATCAGGAGCAGGAAGGCAAATTGAGAGTGGTTGCCTATGCAAGCCGGGGACTCTCCCAATGTGAGCGAAGATATCCTGCACATAAACTTGAATTCCTCTCTCTTAAGTGGGCTGTTACAGAGAAGTTCTTCGATTATCTATATGGAGCAAAATTCACGGTCATGACAGATAACAACCCGCTCAACATATATATTGACGTCTGCAAAACTTGATGCAGCAGGGCATCGTTGGTTGGCTGCTCTTTCCAGCTTTGACTTTAATATCCAGTACAGAGCTGGGAAAAAGAACCAAGATGCAGATGCTCTTTCCAGACGTCCACATCCTCATGACCAAGACACAGTGGATTTCAGTACTGAGGATGAAGATAACCGCATTGAGAGGTTCATTGCTCAGTTCCTGAAAAATGACACAGGAACTGATTTCTCAAGTGAAGCTGTGAAGGCTGTGTGTCAGAGGCATCAGTTGTCTTCAGGTGCAGATCCAGGAGCAATCCAGCCTGTACCTATTGAGTGCCTGGCAATTGATGTCACTACCATACCAGCAGGTTTCCGTCAAACTGATGTGCTTGGGTCCTGTACATTGCCACAAATGTCACTTGAAGACTGGGTACGTGAACAGGGACAAGATCAAATCATCAGTAGAGTAATTGCCATCTTGAATTCAGGAAACCGTCTGACATACAGAACAAGGCAGCGGGAAGACCGAGAAGTCCAGCTGATGTTGAGAGTATTGGACCAATTGGTCATGATCGATGAGTCTTATACAGAAAACGCATCAGCCAAGGAGAACCTTCCTATCAGCTTGTCCTTCCAAAGAGTCAGAGAAAAACATCACTTGAAAGCCTCCACGATGCTGTTGGGCACATGGGTGTGGAGAGAACCCTTGACTTAGTTCGTGCCCGATTCTATTGGCCACGGATGGCCGTAGATGTCAATGAAAAAATCAGGACTTGTGAGAGGTGTGTCAGGAGAAAGGCACCAGCTGAAAGGAATGCTCCACTGGTGAATATAAGAACTTGCCGCCCTTTGGAGCTAGTCTGCATGGACTACCTTTCCCTTGAGCCAGATGGAAGAGGAAACCAAGGACATCTTGGTCATAACGGATCATTTCACAAAATATGCTGTTGCAGTTCCTACAGCAGATCAAAAGCAAAGACGGTAGCAAAAGCTCTATGGAACAACTTTTTCATCCACTATGGATTTCCTGAGCGATTGCATAGCGACCAGGGTCGTGATTTTGAGTCAACCCTGATCAAAGAGCTTTGCTCACTTCTAGGCATCAAAAAGACAAGGACTACACCTTATCATCCACGTGGAAATCCTGTGGAGCGATTCAACAGAACCCTTCTTGCAATGTTGGGAACACTTGAAGAAGGAGACAAAATCAAATGGAGGGATTTTGTGCAACCCCTCGTTCATGCATATAATTGCACAAAAAATGACACCACAGGCTTTTCTCCATATCAACTCATGTTTGGCCGGTGTAGTGGAAATTTTGTATGCTTAAACCAAATGCTTCTTATAACCTTGTCTGTGTCTACCTATATGTGCTGTTTTTTGTCCCAAGCTCCTCAAGGCCACATAGCTGATTGTTCAGACTAGGGTGAGACTCACACAAAGTCTAAACAAGAACGTCCCTGGTTCTGAGACACTAGCTACAGCTCAAGGACAGGGGTCTAATAACAATGAGACCTTGTGAAGACAGATGTCTGAACTTTCCTCCCTTTCTTTCTGTATATAAGCTTTGCTATTTTATTATATCTGCGCACACTCTTGCAGATTATTTATACTCTGTGAGACCTGTGTCTCTGTGTTGCATTTTATGTTATTTGAAGCTTCAAATAAATTAACCAGAAAGACAACTCTGTTTGTTTCACCATTTATTTGTTTAACCACTCTGACTTGTACTCCCGAGTATTGAGCTTAAGATTTCCACAACACCGGCAGCCAAGGCTTCCAATTGACATTGCCTTTGGTCTGAGTCCAGAGAGATCCAAACTATCTCATTCAGAGTATGTCAAGAAGTTGACCGAAAGTCTAACTGAAAGCTACCGTTTAGCTACTGAACATAGTCGGAAAAATGCTTTTCAGAACAAACAGAGGTATGACAACAAAGTAAGAGAATCTACCCTGGCAGCAGGAGACAGAGTCCTCGTAAGAAACGTCAGTTTCAGGGGAAAACATAAAATTGCTGATCGCTGGAGTAAAACCATATACACTGTGGTTAAACAAATCCAAGACTCACCTGTCTATGTCGTGGTGCCAGAGAACACAGGAGGACCTGAAAAAGTGTTACACAGAGACTTGCTTTTGCCCTGTGGATTTCTACCGTCTGATGTTGAACAGGTATGCCCTCAAAAATCTAAAACCAGACAAGAACCAAATACAGTTTCACTTCCTGAAGCTCTCGCTAAGGTTGAAGATGAAATGCCTCACATGGAAGATGAAGTTGAGTACTACTCCCACTATGACACACTGATGGAAGAGACAGCAGTCACATTGATGGACAAGGAACAAAGTAGCCCGATCACACAAGAGAATAGTGGATTCGGAGGAGAGCCTCATACTGAAGGAACAGCTGAAAGAGACTTTCACATGGAAGATGTTCTGGAAATATTAGACTCAATCAATACTGTGAAGATACATGAATCAAAATGATCAATAATAAATGGTGAAACAAGCAGAGTTGTCTTTCTGGTTATTTATTCGAAGCTTCGAAGACACAGGTCTCACAGAGTATTCTGAAAGAGTGCGCACGGAGTAGAAAATGCATACAGGTTATATAGGATCTTGTTAGTTCAACAGCATTTCGTCACTTATCGAAGGAGGGCCCTGGCAGGAGAGATAAGATTTCCAAAGGAACAGAAACTGTCAATCACTAATAGATTAAACTAGGAACTTGTTCACCAGGGGAAGTGAAGAAACTTTGTCAGCAACAGATGGAGGAGGCAAGAAATGGAGAACTTGATTATGGGACAGGGAAGCTAACAGGAACTTGCCCATTGCCCTGTGCTTGGCACCCCGGTCCCTCATAAAGTTCAGACCTTATGTGACCTTAAAGTGTCACTCATAAAGCAGACAAAGGACATGACCCAAACACATCACCCAGACCTCTCTCCTTAGTGTTTAAAGGTCATGAGTGTCAGTACATCCTTAGGGGAACTGTTGTAAGTGCTGACAGAGGTTGTAAGCTAAAATACATATTATCTGAGACTGCTTATGGTGGCAAAAAGGGTTATAGAGCCAAAACACATCATTTCGAGGAACTGCTGAAATGACATGATCATACAGCTAGAATATAACATCTGCATTACATATAGGGTTTTAACCTACATGGATATAAAGTTTGCCACTACATTCCCTCCTTTTGATCATACTATGATCAATCATAAGAATAAAAAATGACAGGATAGACTGATATAACACATCAATGAATACACCCCATCACTGGTTTAAGTAAACACATCACAAACATATCATAGAAAACTGGCTGTTTTGGTGGAGGACAGACTCCAATATACTGTAAGCATAAAAAGGAGGGTACACTTTTTTTTTTTCACATGGATTATATTATATTATCGTAATCGGATCCTTCTGATTCTAGCTCACGGACAGTTGTACGGTGGGATGTACGCGGCATAAGATCCTCGTAGCTGTGACTCAGAGTCTCGCGTAGTGGAATACCCGCATACTGAACGAAAGCTGAGGATATCATGCTGGAAACGCATTTCTTCAGTACTGATATGATGAAACAGGGACAAGCGATTATTAGTCCGAAGATGATCACCAGGGGTGTAATTATTCTAGCCAGCCATGCTTCCCACCCGCCCTCTGTGAGCCAGGACCACCAGTCCCAGCCACCTGCGTTGGATACGTCATCCGCTTTCATGTCGGCCAACAGGTTGTTAAGATGTAGCACGGTTTCAGTGATGTTCTTGGTTGCGTCGGGAATGTAAGTACAGCAGGAATCACCAATTACATGACACAGGCCACCCTTTGAGGCGAACAAAAGGTCAAGAGCAAATTGGTGTTGCATGAGCATGTTCCTGGAGGCTATTATGTATGGGGTCAATGCCTGGAAACCCTGCGTTGTTTCGTACGTGAGGTTCTCTAGACGAACGTGTAAGGTATCTATGTTATGGGCATTGTTTACTGTGCCCCACCATGGGAACAGGCCGCCAACGAATTTAGTCCCTGCGGATGTCAGATCTCTTTTTACCTTGTGGTGGTCTGGGTGCTGGAACTCTGGGTAATGATGTGTTGTGTACATTAAAGACGTGAGGACAGTGACTGCTGGATTTAAATCCACTAGAGCGCATGTACCTATCCAGAGGGGAGCCAGAACTTGATAGAGCTTGTCGCCGCACAACCAAACGTAATCTTGTGGCGTGCTAAACCCAGCATCACTGGGCCAGGCCACATGGAGGGGAGTATGGTTAACATCAGGGAATGCCCTGTCAGAATACTCCCTTCCAGAGATACCGGCAATGCTACAACACGAGATATTGTGAATACCCTGTCCGCACGTGCTCCATCTGATACGAGTACAACCGGTAGTGGTGCCTAGGAAAAAGTAAGGTGGTGTAAGAGACGTTCTGTGGTAATCTCTCCGGATGCAGAGGTCGTGTGTCATTCCTCTCAAATGGCTGGGATGCACATGGCTGACAGGTTGGTACTTTGCGTATGTGGTGTCAAACGAGGTTGCACGCAGAGGGGAGTTGGACCGATTACTGCATGGTGGGGGAAGCGATCTGGCATAACGCCACTCGGTTACACGGTCTTCCCCTTTGACGGGCCTTGTTAGAGCCATAAACGCGCAGAGCTGTTCAACCGGGGTCAGAGAGCGTGGACGAACTGGTACGGACATTGATGAGTCGTGGGGGAAAAGGGTGCATGCATAACATGACCCATTTTGTCCTGCGGCCTGCAGGAATGATCTTAGAGTATGCCACCAGACGTTACCAGTGATATCATTACCGGTCTGAACCTCATTAATGTTGCTATGGTCGTTATTGCCTACGTACGGGTTACGTTTTAGAAACGTAGATGTACCTATGGATGTCAAAAGTTGCGTCAAAGGCTGCTTACCCTTCCTTTCTGGTGCTGGGGTCTGACTTTCGGGCACGATGTCTATGTAGAATGCGCCACACGGATCGGCGCCGGATACATACATACAGACAACAAAATAACCCCTGTCTGATATCTGGGCAGCCTGTAGTTGCAACAGGATAACGGGGCTCGATGAATTGACCTTGGAGATGGACAATCTCCCTTTGATGTTTGTTTTGTCGTCCCATAGTGTATAACCCCAATCGGTGTGCGCGGTGGTCCATAAAACGAAAGCCCATCCCCCGGAGCAGTGAGTGGCGGTGTGACTGTCGTCTTCGACATAGCAGATGTAGGCGTCCGCCCACCCCAGTTTCTTAGAGTCGGCGCAATGCATGTAGTCGCACGGGTTTAACTGTACTGTGCTATCCTCCCCATCCCTTAGAGTGATGTTCCCAATCCCTGTTTTGACTAGCCCTTCTGCCCAGGTGGTTCGCCCTGCCTTTCCCATGTATCTTTTAGATACCTCGACCCTGGCTGATGGGTGGCCGCGTACTGGCCACGGACGCATGAAATATAGGATTAGTCCTATCATAACTATCATGGCAAGTATGCAGAGGACCCATTCCAAAAGTGTCCAGGCTCTCCAGTAGCATCCGCACTTCCCACATTGGGAATGGTTGTGTAGTCTTCTTTCCGTGTGAGCTCTCATCACGTGGCGTGGGTGCTCCATTCTCATATATGGAACAACTTGGTCGAGTTGGTGACACGGACAAGTAGGCCCCGCACACGGAGAGCACGTCAAACGAGGAACCAGAGGCATATGAAACCGCTCAGCTGGCACTCGCTTGTGGCACCTCGTGTGGGCCGTGTGAGGTTTGGTGTATGTGGTGCGAGTGTGGTGCTGGTGGTGACTAGGACACGTCACTTGTTGTCGTCTGTTTCTTCGTTGGTGACTAGGACACGTCACTTGTTGTCATCTGTTCTTCACGTTTCTCCTGTCCTGTGACTACGACCTTGCAGTGGCTGGCGTGGACCCACGTAGCTCTCTCGGCGACCTTGACGGCTGTCTGAGTGACGAGAAGCACCTGGTAGGGACCTTGCCAACGATTGGATTTCCAGCTCTTTCTCCGGAAATCCTTGACCAGCACGAAGTCGCCGGACAGAGGGAAGAGGACATCCTGGAGCCTTGAGTCCAATCTGTGGAGGAGCCCCAAAAAGGATTTCAAATGGGCTGAGTTGGCTCCGCGTTCTTTTCCTCATTCTCATGTACATCAGCACAATGGGCAGAGCCTGTGTCCATGACAGACCTGTGTCTGCACAGCATTTTGCTAGCTTATTTTTGATTGTGCCGTTCTCTCTTTCCACTGCACCCCCACTCTGTGGATGATACGCACAATGCTTCCTGATGTCCATGCCCAGGTATTCTCCTATCTGTGTAATGGCCTCATTAGCAAAATGTGAACCGTTGTCGCTTGAAATTTTGTCTGGTAGTCCCCATCTAGGAATGATTTCCCTCAGTAGTGCCTTTGCCACAGCATTTGCTGTCTGTGCCTTTACTGGGAAAGCTTCAACCCATTTGGACCACATGTCAACCACCACAAGACAGTGCTTCTTACCCTCTGATGGGCTAAGCTCAATGAAATCCAGCATTAGGTGCTCAAATGGCCTGGTGGGAGGTGGATGTGCTCCGGGTCCTGTAACCTTTACTGGTCTACCAGAGTTTTGCGTAATGCAAATTAGGCATGCCTCGCAGTGCTTTTGAGCTGTTACTGTGAACCCCCTTGTGAACCATTCCTGATTGATAGCTTCTAACATCCCTCCTTTTGACACATGATCTAACCCATGTGTCAATTTAGCGAAATGAGGGAAGAAATGTCTTGGGAGACATGGATTGGAATTTGGACCAACCCAGATGCTGGAGGTTGGGTTAAAAACAGCCTCAGCAGCCTTCCACTGAGCTTTCTCAGTTTTCTCAGCCAGCTGCTGCATGGAAGTCAGTGATGACATTTTGTCCGTGTAGGAGGAGACAGGGATTTTTACAAATGAGTGTGCGTGAGGTGCGAGAGGAATCAGAGCAGCTGCCTTTGCGGCTGAGTCAGCAGACGCATTTCCTAGGGAAACTGGGTCTGTACTGCTTGTGTGTGCGGCACATTTACAGACTGCAACCTCAGATGGGAGCAGAATGGCGTCCAGTAAGCCTGCAACTAGTACATGGTTAAGTACTGGTTTGCCATCAGATTTCAGAAATTGTCTACACTTCCAAATAGCCCCAAAATCATGTACTACCCCAAAAGCATAACGTGAGTCAGTGTATATAGTCACGGTTTTGCCTTCTGCAACCGTGCAGGCCTCGGTTAGTGCGATGAGCTCTGCTGCTTGTGCTGAGAGGTGACATGGAAGCGGTCCAGAACAGAGTACAGCAGAATCTGAAACAACAGAAAACCCCACCCGATTAGTGCCCCCCTGGTCGCGAGAGGCAGACCCATCAACATACAAAATGAGGTCAGCGTTGGTTAAAGGAACGTCCTTTAAATCAGGTCTAGGTGTGCACACAATGCGAAGTTCGGCAACACAGTCATGTTCGTCACCGTCTTCAGGCAAAGGCATAAGAGACGCTGGATTCAGAGTGTTACATCGCTTGACATAAACATTAGGCATGTCCAACAGGCATGTGTGATACCTAAGGTAACGTGCAGCAGAGAGGTGTGATGTTCTCTGCTCACAGAGGATGAGAGAAACAGCATGTGGCACTAACAGGGTCAAAGGTGCATATCCCACAATGTCCCGTGAGGAGTTGAGCGCTTTCTCAGCAGCAGCCACTGCACGGAGACATTTAGGCAGACCAGCAGCTACAGGATCTAGCTTGGAGGAGAAATAGGCCACAGGCCTTTGTTTTCCCCCATGATCCTGAAGGAGAACTGAGGTCATACACCCATGTCGTTCATCCACTGCCTGAGTGAAAGGTTTAGTGTGATCAGGTAGCCCCAATGTTGGTGGGGATTGAAGAGCCAGCTTCATTTTAATGAAGGCTTCATCGGCTTCAGGTGTCCATTTAAGGTGATCTGTAGGTTTCAAACCATTGACATGCGTAATTGTACGCAGTGGCAACTCGATTGGAGAATAGTTTGGAATGAATGACCTGCAATATGAGCACATCCCCAAAAATGACATCATCTGTCGCTTAGTAACAGGTTTTGGCAGAGCAGCCAATGATGCAATCCGCTTATCTGAAAGCGTTTTTCCCTTTCCTGAAATGACATGACCCAAAAATGTAACCGTTTTTTGTACATATTGGAGTTTTGACAAACTGGCTTTATGGCCCTCGTCTGCGAGGTGTTTTAATAAAGCAATGGTGTCGGTTTCACATTGTTCAGCTGTGGGTGCGCAAAGCATAAGATCATCAACATACTGTATGAGAGCTGTGCCTTTAGAAACTTGGAGAGAGGCCAAACTTGTACACAATGCCTGGTTGTACATAGTAGGAGATTCACAGTAGCCTTGGCACAAACGTGTGAATGTGTAAGGTTTACCATCATATTCAAATGCAAACCAGAATTGACTGTCTTTGTGTACAGGGACACTGAAAAATGCATTTGAGAGGTCTATGACAGTAAAGAATGCTGCAGAGGCTGGAACCTGGGAAAGAATCAGATAAGGATTTGGGACGAGCGGCGCTCGGGCATGCACTGCTGCATTCACAGCTCTTAAATCCTGGACAAATCTCCACTCGTCAGGAGGTTTGTCTCTGATCTTTTTGACAGGAAACACTGGAGTGCGAACAGGGGAATCTTTACACGGAATAATGACCCCTTGTTTAAGCAGAGAGGTAAACACTGGCCTAATGCCATCAACAGCTTCACGTTTCAATGGGTACTGGGGTTGATGTGGACGGAAAGTGGACTTAGGAGTGATAACTACCGGTTCCGCAGAGCGAATCAATCCGACGTCATATTTGTGTGCTGCCCACAGTGTCTGAGGCACTGTTTTTAGCGCGTCAGGGAGCTCAGAAATATGACTGAAAAATGAGACCTCCGAGCCGGACGGGTTAACATAATCATCATTATCTGTGAGGATCAGAGAACGAAGTACATGAACTGGCCAGTTAATGTTGTACTTAAACACGTCATGTACTTGGGAAAACTCAATCAATGGGTCGTCTGTGCTAGTCCAATCAGTACTAGATTCCCAGTCTTTAACGATTGGACCCAAATCCCTCCATCTATCAGTCGGCCCCCTGGCTAGTGAAATGTGTGGGACCACCCCTGGGATTTGATACAGCTTGTGTTGTGCGGGTGTGAGTGTAACAGAGATGGCACTACACAGTGAATCCCAATACATAGTTTTAAGCATGATCTCATCATTCAGACATTCCAGCAGGAAACTCTCATCAAAGCTTTTACACGGTTCATTAATCACTTTAGCAGTACAATGCAAATGAGAAGTTTCCATTAACACAGCAGGTGGAAAAACACGCTGCTGAGTTAAACGCAACAATTCTTGAGAATCGGGATATGTCAGCAGCCACTGATACACACTCAACAGTTCTTTATCATCCACAGTGGGATTTTGCACCATCGCAGGAGATGGCCGTCGGACTTTAAGACCCTCATTTGTGGAAATGAGGTCTAAGCCGAACCGGAGAATCAGATCTCTGCCCAGTAAATTTATCGGGCAGACGGATGATAAGAGGAAACTGTGTTTGACTGATGTGGGAAATGGATGACTGTCATCACCGTTATCTTTGCACTGAAGCGGTATAGAAAACTTCTCCTTTACAGTTACCCCAGCCGCTCCTATTGAGTGAATAAATCTGCCACTAAATTTGCAATCTGGCAAATCTGCCCTTTTTACAACCGAGTGGGTTGCCCCAGAATCAACCAGAAATGTAACATTAACACCCATAATAGCTAAAGTCAGTGTTGGAAATTTTTTAAATGCTGTTTCAGTGTCATATTTCAGATATGTACCATTTTCAATTACAGACATTTTCTCCAAATCTTCCAATTTCGCAATAGCCTGTTTTATGTGTGTGTGTGTGTGTTATCACTTCCCTGATAAGATGCGGCGAGCAGAGGTCCCGTCTCTCTGGACCGAATTCCTTCCTCCCCCACTCCCTCATCCCTCTGATGTCAGTTTGAAGAATTGTCTTTGGTTTTGTCCGATTGCTTTGATTTAAAGTTATTTTCCTTTTTCGGGTGTGGGCATTCCTCTCTCCAATGACTCGTCTCTCCGCAGTTAAAACAGCGATCCTCGCCGCTTCGGTTGGTCCGGCGGCCACCTTGTCCTCTGCCTCTCCCTTTTTCTCCACGACCTCGGAAACCTCCTCGTCCTCCTCGGTCTTCTCTGCCCTGGCCATCACCTTGGGCTTGGTTTGACCAGGCGGTTGTAACAGCCTGGACCATGGTCAGCTGGGCCTTTTCTTTGCGGTCGCGGCGTTTCTTTTCCTCACTGGCCTTTTCTTCTAGGATGTGTTTCTCGGCATGTACGGCATGTCGGCGAATTTCATCCAGCCGGGCACCGCACTGATGCAGAAATATCCGGGGATAGGCCGTTGAGGAAAGCATTGCTGAGGTGGGTCTCCCAGACTCCTAAAGCCTGGTCCTCGTCCCTGCTTCTTTTGACAAGGCCGCTATTCTCGATGAACACCTGTTCTAAGCGGTGATAATAGTCATTTACTGTTTCATCCTGTTTCTGCTTGCATGCGTAGATTCTTGACATGTCGACTTTTGCGGGAAACTGTTTCTTTATTGCGGCCTCTAGGCTGGTTATGCCCTCGCGGTAGGTAGCGTTGTCGACCCCATCCCAATCAGTGTCTTTCATGTACTGGTGCCCTGCCAGGAGTTCGGTGAAATGGCTGACGTTTGTCGGACCCATTTTCAGAGTCAACAGTTTCTTTATTTCTGGCATGGTGGGGGAGAATTGTCTACAGAACATGATGAGAGCTGCTCCGAATTTTTCTCCCCCTAACTCAACTTCTGGGAGGTGATCTCTCGATATTTCTTTCATCTCTGCTATGGTCCATGGGCGGTAGACGAGTGACGGACCCGCGTGTCCAGCCACCTGGATCATGGGACATTGGACATCAAGGTCCTCCTCGCTGCTCTGGCCTTCTTCTTTATTCCGGAGGTGTTCTTTTTTGTATTGTCTTGCTTTTTCCTCCTCGTGCCTCTTCTTCTGTGCTTTTTTTAAGTCTTTTGCTAATCTTGCCTCTGCTGCTTCATCATCTTTCCTTTTTCTCTCTTCTTCCCTGTTCGTCTCCATCTGTGGCTGGTAACGGGGGTGTTGGGGGTGATATATGGACCTCTGGTCCAGCAGCATCCATTCCATTCTCCTGTAGACTGGGGGGAGGGGGAGGGAATCCATGGTTCAGGAGAGGGTCCCTCACGCCTGTAAAAAGAGGATAAAGGGAAGCGTTGTGTGGGTTATACGGGGGGGGAAACAGTAAACCTTGTTTGTCTTTCTTATCCCCCTGATCGTCAACCTGTATATTCCTAATCGCCGCGGCCAGCTGCCTTCTCTCACGGCACTCGGCTTCTTCCTAGCAGGATTTTAAACACTTTCTGTGAGCGTTCAGCTCCTCTAGGTCCTTTACTTTAATTGTATTTTTACTCTTCATTCCATCCTCATGTTCCTTTAATTTATTCTTTAGGTTTCGGATTTTTATTTTACTAAAAGAACCTCCCTTTGGAAATCCGAACATTTCCGTCCATATGTTCAATTTAGACAGACTGCTTTCACCGTGTTTGGCTCGCATGACATCTACAATCGGACCCTCCGGAGGATGTACCAGGCCCCCGTTCTGCTTTGCTCCCATAGCAAAGTCTCTCTAGTGTTTACTCTAAACACCCCGTGTTATCAAACACTACCTTTCACCCGTCGGTGACGTGATACTTGTTCCTCAGTACAAATCACACAAAAACTGATCGTAATCCCAGGCTACGATTATTTGGATATTCTCAAATATCCTACCTTCGAGCGGTCCCTCTCATAAATGTCATGGAGTTTGCTTACGTTTAATTTTAAACAATTACTTTAAACCATTTAGACACTGTACATCTCACCGAGTATTGAAAACCTTTTGAGTTCGTTGGATCTCGTGAAGTCAATCGGTTCCACCCCGGCGCTGGTCCTCTCGTCCCGTACGGTTTCTGTCGAGGTAGAGGAGAATCCGAGGATCCTGGAGCGACCACCAGCGTCCGCAGGTGTCCCCAATCGAACTTGCAGAGATCCTGCCGACAACGCCAATTGTTCTGGAAATATTAGACTCAATCAATACTGTGAAGATACATGAATCAAAATGATCAATAATAAATGGTGAAACAAGCAGAGTTGTCTTTCTGGTTATTTATTCGAAGCTTCGAAGACACAGGTCTCACAGAGTACAGAGTATTCTGAAAGAGTGCGCACAGAGTAGAAAATGCATACAGGTTATATAGGATCTTGTTAGTTCAACAGCATTTCGTCACTTATCGAAGGAGGGCCCTGGCAGGAGAGATAAGATTTCCAAAGGAACAGAAACTGTCAATCACTAATAGATTAAACTAGGAACTTGTTCACCAGGGGAAGTGAAGAAACTTTGTCAGCAACAGATGGAGGAGGCAAGAAATGGAGAACTTGATTATGGGACAGGGAAGCTAACAGGAACTTGCCCATTGCCCTGTGCTTGGCACCCCGGTCCCTCATAAAGTTCAGACCTTATGTGACCTTAAAGTGTCACTCATAAAGCAGACAAAGGACATGACCCAAACACATCACCCAGACCTCTCTCCTTAGTGTTTAAAGGTCATGAGTGTCAGTACATCCTTAGGGGAACTGTTGTAAGTGCTGACAGAGGTTGTAAGCTAAAATACATATTATCTGAGAAGGGTTATAGAGCCAAAACACATCATTTCGAGGAACTGCTGAAATGACATGATCATACAGCTAGAATATAACATCTGCATTACATATAGGGTTTTAACCTACATGGATATAAAGTTTGCCACTACAAAGACCAATGTGTCTCTGAGAGTCAGGAAGTGGATTTGAGTTTTAATGTGTCTTCTCTCAATCCTGAAGTTCCAGCATTCCAACCCAATGGAGTTAAAGTTGAGGAAAACTTCAGCACTCACCTCAGCATCATATTGTAGGAACTGAGGAAAGTCTCCCTCACATTCCCGTGAACCAGAATGAGTTATGTAGCCCAAATACAACCGAAAGTGGAATACAAACGGAAAATGGGGAAGAGAACGCACAGCCAGAAAGTATTGTCCCTTCTCATGAAGAGGAAACGGTACTGAGAAGATCCTGCAGAGAAAGAAGAGCTCCTGATAGGCTAACATATCAAACCTTAGGGAACCCCCTGGTGACACTTATGCACTCTATCTTGAGTGGGTTGGATCAGGCTTTCTCCCAAACTCTCAACTTTGACACTGTACCCTATATATACCAGTTAACCCCTTTAACTTCTGAGATAGTGTAGGGTGCAACATGCAAGGATGCATGCAGATTTAGGGGGGGAGAATGTAACCCACTCAAATAATGCAGTGAGTTTTTTCACCCTGTAATAACCAGCAACTCCCACTCGGGGCAGTGCTAGGGCAGCAGAGTCTGCATATGAGGGAGGAGAGGAAGAGCAGGCCAGGTGTGGTTGTTAATGAGGCTCAATGAGTGGCATCTGAGTGTGGGCCCTGTGTGTGTTCAAATTGTTTGATGATGTGCTTTTTTGATGCTGCGGGGAACCAGGAACTAGCAGAACCGACGGAAGTTTTTGTAGCTGCAGTTTTTGTCTTCTACTCACCAGAGAAAGGATTCTAAAGGATTCTACTCACCAGAAAAAGGATTCTAAAGGATTCTACTCACCAGAAAAAGGACTGATGGTCATTGGATTACCAGAGAGAGAGAGAAACTACAGACTACCCGGGTTCGATTAATGTTGTTTTGTCCATGATAGCAGATTGGGTTTCACTGGGGTGGATGAGGGGTTTGTGAAAGTGTTGTATGAATGTTTAATAAAATGCCGGCTATATTAATTTGATATTGTTTTTTCTATTTATATTATCTTCTACTCCTCATTGAAAGCAACCTAGTACATAGAAGTGTTACATTATTATAACTTTTATGCCGGTGTTTTGAACTCCTCTTATTAATCTGACCAGGCTCATCTAACGAACGGCGCGGAGCAGAGGTGGGCTTTAAGCCACCACTACTGTGTTTGCTCCAACAGAACGAGAACGCTTGCCCTATTTGCCACCGAGCATACACCTACTTAAGCCAACACCTTAGGGTGTCCCATTTTGTTGTGAATATCGAAGAGAGGGGGAAACTCGTGATGCTGGCTAGTGGGAGGCTGAACATCAGATCCGAGGCTTGCCCAGTGCCGTCTTGCACGACCCAGAAGGGTAGCCGATTAGATGGGCATATGAAGAGCCATACAGAGCTGTGCCCAGAAGCGAAAAAGACCTTGCTCTCCAATTTAAAGAGGCGTCTTATTTTGGGGACTTTAAGGACGCTGAGGGTGAGCAACCCTGCAGTGCCAATGGTATCATCACTGGACCTGGAAGAGGCGGCACGAGGTATTGTAGTTACACTTGTGTGTGTGTGACACATTTTACTAGTTATAAACTTGAATAATGTACAGCATTTGAATGTAATAATGAAGTTGATCGTTGTTTGTTGAAGCTCCAATGAATGAACCCCATCAACTGAGTTTTAAACATCACTTAAAATGGACGATTTGACTGCCATTTTATTTAAGCACGAGGTATTGTAGTTTTACTTGTGTGTGTGTGTGTCAGTGCGTGTGTGTGTGTCAGTGCTTGTGTGTGTGTCAGTGAGTGTGTGTGTGTGTGTGTGTGTGTGCGTGTGTGTGACACATTTGATCATATTTTATTTATGCATTTTTCCATATGCCATCACTTTTCAGGCCTGGAAGAGGAGGTGGAGGTGGAGGAGGAAGAAGGCCAGGTTGTAAAACTGAAGGCTGAGGTGGCGGACTTAAAAAAAAAAACAAAGATCTGAATGATGGCATGGAGCTCTCCCAGGCCTACAATGTTAAGCTCAAAAAGGCCTACATGTTGATGAAGCGAAAGTTGGTCAAGGCCAATAAGAACCAAGTGTTATTTGACGCTTCTGGAGCATTCCCTCCCAGGGCCATTGGAAGTGGAAAAGGAGATAGAGCCTTTCGGGAAAATGCAGTTTCCCCCCTTCCCGGACCACATCCCCGTCCTCAGTGAGTGCATCCCCCCCTTTGTATGGTAGAATAAATGCCATGATCATTATAGAGATAATTTGTTGTCCATTGTCCACATGTGTTAGTCGTCTAGTAACAGATTGTTTCCCTATCTTTTTTCCAGATGCCGTATTGGAGGACTACAGAGAGATGCAGGAGGGACCGGACCCAAGTGCAAAACTGAAAAACAACGTGCAATCCAAGCTGCACAGGATCCGGAACTGCATGGCCTGGATGAACCGTATTCGGGGGTACGTGACTCAATTATTTTTGGCTTAATTGTTGTCCCATGTGTCACACAGACAGACAGACAGACACACACACACACACAGAGGTCAATAGAACTATAACAGGAGGGTTATTGATTATCTTTGTGCTTGTGTCTTTGTATTGTAGATGGGTGAAGTATCTCACCAAAAATGGGATGGCGCTGACAACAACCCTTCACTATTTAAAGAATGTGCGGCAGTTCTTTGAATACCTAAAAGAGACCCCTCCTAAAAACTCGTGCCTCTCCCAGCTGGATCTGTTGAAGGTCATCAGGGAGGTGAAAATGTCCATATCGTCGTGGAACCGCCCTGTTGTCCTTCACCAGATGAAGATAAAAGGCCAAAAAGATGCTGCAATGCACACAATAAAGGAGCACCAAGACTGCCGTAAATTGGCACTGGTGGCAATCCCCAAACTCATCTGTAAGTTATAATACATATGTTATAATTAACAGGGTGATGTAGCAATTAAAATAAATGGATGAAATAATACATATTTTATTTCCCTTGTCATTGCAGCAAAACTGGAAAGTGATTTTTCCCACGGCAACCTCTGGAAGCTCTACGGGTACGTCACTGCCTACCTGGCCTCACTCTACGGTCACCGACTTGGAGTGTTCATGAACATGACCGACGTTGAGGTCAGCCAGGCAGTGCACGGCCCGGAAAAGGACGACTACCTGATCAAAGTAAACACTTGATTTCTCCTATTTTTTCAAAGTATATTCAAGGCACATTCCTTGTATGTGTAAACTTAATTGTGATTCTGATTCGGAATAGATGAGCAACCATAAGACCAGCGAGAGCTTCGGCACTGCGAAGATGCTCCTCAGCAGTGGGGAGTACGGCTGGCTCCTGAGCCTCATGAAGCTAAAACGCGACGCTGGCAAAAAGTCGACGTTTGTTTTTTTAACACAACTCTGAAGACGACAGAGAAACTAACCACGTACCTCCAAAACGCCTGGTCGGACATGAAGTTGAGGGGGGTGCCCACCTTCATTAGTCTGCGGAGCGCCGTGGCAACCTTTGTAAGTGAAATTACACTAATGTAACACTGTAACTGATCTACTGTGCTCACTTTTACCTCACCTAAACTATGCACTCTGCTCTTGTGTATTTTCTGCCTTTGTCTGCTTCAGGCCAGAGACAGACATGGGGAGGACTCCCAAGCCCGCAAGAGCATGGCACGGCTGATGTGCCGTGACACATTAACTGCAGATAAGCACTATGCCAGGGATCACCAACTACATTTGTCCAAGGGCCAAAATGTATCCAATAGACACTATCGCGGGCCGGGGGGGGGGGGTGGTACAGTACAGGTACTGCATAAAGCTTAGCAGACTCTTCACGCTAACGAAGGATCACTTCTAGGCAGGGTTGGGAGGGTTACTTTGTAAATGTAATCAGTTACTGATTACTGAATACATGCTCTGAAAGTAATCAGAATACAGTTACAGTTATGTGTCTTATAAAAGTAACGTGTTCAGGTTACTTTTAGAATACTTTTGGAATACTTTCTTTTTCCATAACAGATGGGTATGTTTTGGTGAGCAGGAGACACTTGTTTTACTGTTTTAATGGCTTATCAAGAACTCAAATACAACATCTTGGTGTCATTCTGGACAGCTCCCTCTCATCTGCACCCCACATAAAAAACATCACCCGGACTGCATTCTCCTACTGTAAACCTTTCCTTAGAATATGTTATGAATTGTAAGGTGTCTTTGGGTGCTTTGAAAGGCGCCCCTAAATAGAATGAATTATCATTATTATTTATTATTATTATTATCTGAAACGATGTAATAACTTTTAAAACTGTTTCCAGTCACTTGCCCCATGCATTCAGCAGCAGCAGGCCATTCACTTTGATTTGATCCCGTTATAAATGTCATCATTTCGACAATAAAGAAATGCTACATCAACGTTATCTTGCACATTTTATCTAACCATCTCCGTTTCTAACTTTCAATATATTTTAAAAGAGATCTCTCTCTCTCATCTGCGTGCGGGGCCTCACAGACATGCTGCAGCGCTGTGCACACAGTTCTGCCGGTAATTAATATTACATTTTGTGAGGAAACTTTTCCACCAATAATTCCAATAAGTATTCCAAAATGTATTCACTTCAGGTTTACATAAGTAACTGTAATCAGATTACTCGTTTTTCAAATGTAACGCCAGCTGAATACAGTTAGCCTACTTGATTTTTGTATTCTGATTACGTAACGCCTTTACATGTATTCCGTTACAACCCAACCCTGCTTCGAGGCTACTGTCCCGCAGCTCCTGCCTCTCTGTTGGACTCTGTGGCAGCGGGGCTGCTGCTGTGGTGCGGAGCGCACAAAGCAGACTCTTCACAACGAAGGATCACTTCTTCTTCTTCTTCAAGGAAGGGAAGGTTTCGCAGTACGCAGTCTACTGTCCCGCAGCTGCTGCCTCTCTGTTGGACCCCGGTACTGCACCTTACTCACGAGACGTTGTAAAAAAAAAAATGGGTGGGGGGCGAACGCAGTAACCACTCCGCCAACGCCACAGTCACCCCCGTCGTGCGGGCCGGATGAGAATGTCTGGCGGGCCGGATGTGGCCCGCGGGCCGCCAGTTGGTGGTCACTGCACTATGCTATGGACCTTAATGTGCAACAGGCAAGGGAAGGTCGTCTCCTGTTCGAACAGGCGCAGGAGACGACCAAGTCCAGGACACGGCCTCAGTCTGAGGTAATTAAAAGACAAGAGTCGTGTATAGATAGATAACTGTTTTCTCTTTTATAATCCAACAGGAGGAGGAGGAAGAGGAGGAGGGAGACAAGGGGGAAGAGAAGGGAGATGAAGAGCAAGAGAGTGGGACCAGCAGCAGAATGAAAAAGAGTACCCCAAGGATGACCAGGAGCCAGGCTGGAAAGGTAGTCAAAATGTCACAATTCAAAAAATATAGCATTAAAGATGTTGATTTTCTTTGAGATTAAAAACTCTTAAAATAGCACAATATGACTGAATGAATCCCAACGTGACAAGTTCATTAAAAATTGCTTTATGTTTTGTGTGCCAACAGGTGAAGTGCAGGGTCTTGTTGTCCCCGCTGAAAATCAGCCCCCGTAAAAGGTCACACCGCGGCGCAGTCGGAAGAGGATCTGATTTTGTATATGTAGCCTATAATGTTCTTAAATGTTTAAAATTCTTCAAAGTAGTATTCTGGACATTTCTTTATTAGTTCTGCTAAGTCATGTTGTAGGTGTCTAGCTCTGATACACAGTGGAGTTTAATATTAAATATTATTTATAAGTAATTTAATATAATCACACATGTGTTTTACATTTAATAGTTACAAAATGAATAAACCTATTACACTTAAAATATGGAGAGTTTGATTATAAAGATTCCGAACGGGACCTGTACCTGTGTTTTCAACCATAAAAATTGACAAACGATGCATTAAATAACATCTACAGATCAAGACGAAGCTAATGGAAGTACTCCCAGACAGCTAGCGTGTGGAAATGTTTGCGAAACACGTGTGCAAAGTCTCAAAAAACGGATCAATGGCTTAGATGCTAGCTTTGCTGCTAGCGGTTAGCATTTTCAATGGAAATATACATTGAAATAGCTCCCGTTAGCATAATATTAGCATTTCACACATTCACTGTTCACCCTGACATAAATTATAATGTAACCCATTATCCCTCTCTTAATTCAACACAATTGTTTTATATTTAATAATTCCATAATAAATAACCTAAAAGTAAAGGTCCTTTCTCCCTCTCTCAATTCAACTAATAATACATATGCATTTCATTAAAACAGCTGAGGCGGGTATCGTACCCGGGTCTCCCACGGCAAAGACCAATGCTTATCTCACTGCGACAGAGTTGGCTGAGAAAAAAAGTGTCCTATATATACTGCTATGTCTATCAACGGGACATTTTCCTGTCTTTTCCGCGATCAAAACGTACAAACGACACATCAAATCACATCTACAGACCAAGACGAAGCGAATGGAAGTACTCCCAGACTCCTAGCGTGTGCAAAGTCTCCGAAAACAGACACCCTGAATTCACACTTGTAAATGTACTACTTTTTAATATAATCACACAAATTATGTGTTTTACATTTAATAGTTACAAAATGAATAAGCCTATTATATCAACTTAAAATATGGAGAGTTTGAGAAGAGTTTCGAGCACCAACGGGCTCATGGCTTTATTAGAAGGATTCCGAACGTGACATGTACCTGTGTTTTCAACCATAAAAATTGACAAACGATGCATTAAATAACATCAACAGATCAATACGAAGCAAATGAAAGTACTCCCAGAGTAGCATGTGAAAAGGTTTGGGAAAAGTGTGTGCAAAGTCTCAAAAAACGGATCAATGGCTGTGATGCTAGCTTTGCTGCTAGCGGTTAGCATTTTCAATGGAAATATACATTGGAATAGCTCCCGTTAGCTTAGCATTTTCATTAATGAATTTGAGATTTTATTGAAAAACATTCTGGGTGGGTGAGAGCTTCCATACTTCAGATTCCTGATCTGGGCCCTATTTAGAGTCCCCCTGTGAAAGAAATATCTCTTTAGCCTTTTCCAAAGTCCTTTAAACACTCATGCAGCAGTTGCATCTCAAAAAAGGCCTTAAGGGAAGGTTTTGTTAAATTTTAAGGCGTAACCTTTGACATTTAGTTGCACCAGAGGCATAAATCTGCATCTTCTCTCCGAGCCGGTTCTAATGAGACTAAGCTCAAAGCCGTCGGACCTTCCAAAGTGGCGTATACAGTAGCGTAGACCATCCACAGATGACCGTTGACCTCTAGAGCTTTGTCCCCTTTTAAGCCGTAACCTTTGACATTAGGAGCAGCAGAGGCATAAATCTGCATCTTCTCTCCGAGCGGTCCTAATGAGACTAAGCTCAAAGCCGTCGGACCTTCCTTTGTGCCGTAAAGGGCACCGTACAGCATGAAAACGTGACCTCTGACCTCGGTTTTGACCATGTCGAAGGTCGCAGGGTGCCCCAATTTTGCAGGTGGGTTCCACACATGTTAAGCAACACACTCTCAAAGACTTGGAGCGCCAAGCACTTTTTTTCAATTTTTTTCAATTTGCTCTCTCTTCTTCAGCACAAGCCTCTCAGACTCTTAGCTTCAGTCAGGATTATGTGAGAAATTTGACATTTTATTGAAAAAAAAGTTCTGGGTGGGTTAAGGTTCCCATATTTCAGATTCCTGATCTGGGCCCTATTTAGAGTCCCCCTGTGAAAAAATTATCTCTTTAGCCCTTTTCAAAGTGCTTTAAACACTCATGCAGCACTGCACCTTCTCAAAAGGCCTTAACGGAAGGTTTTGTTACATTTTAAGCCATAACCTTTGACATTTAGTTGCACCGGAGGCCTCAATCTGCATCTGCTCTCCGAGACGGTTAAAATGACATCAAGCTCAAAGCGGTCGGACCTTCCTAAGTGGCAAAAACAGTAGCGTATACCATCCACAGGTGACCTTTGACCTTTGGCGCTTTGTTACATTTCAAGCCGTAACCTTTAACATTAGGAGCAGCAGAGGCATCAATCTGCATGTACTTTTCGAGCCGGTTCTAATGAGAGCAAGCTCAAAGCCGTCGGACATTCCTTTGTGCCGTAAAGGGCACCGTACGGCATGAAAATGTGACCTCTGACCTCAGTTTTGACCTTGTCGAAGGTCGCAGGGGCCCCACATTTTGCAAGCGGGTTCCACACACGTTAAGCAACACCCTCCCCTGCCACAAGCCTGTCAGATGCTAAGCTCCAGACAGCATTATGTGAGAAATTTAAGTTTATTGAAAAAAAATTCTGGGTGGGTTAGGGTTCCCATATTCCAGATTCTTGATCTGGGCCCTATTTAGAGGCCCCCTGTGAAAAAATGATCTCTTTAGTCCTTTCCAAAGTCCTTTAAACAGATCTCAACCTCATGGGAAGTGGGACCCCATATTAATGTATGGACACCCGGAAGTGGGACCCCATATTGATGTATGGACACCAGGAAGTGGGACACCATATTGAAGTATGGACACCCCTACATGGCAAGTGGGATGCCATATTGATCTGTGGACACCCCTACATGCGAAGTGGGATGCCATATTGATGTATGGACACCCCTACATGGGACGTGGGATGACATATTGATCTGTGGACACCCCTACCTGGGAAGTGGGATGCCATATTGATCTGTGGACACCCCCCCCCGCAGGAAGTGGGACACCATATTGATGTATGGACACCCCCCCCCCCCACAGATAGTGGGATCCCATATTGATCTGTGGACACCCCCCCCCACAGGAAGTGGGACACCATATTGATCTGTGGACACCCCCTTGCCCCCACCCCCCATGACTATAGCGCCACCTAGGGTCCGATACACGCACACACCATGGCAACATCCCACTTCAGGAGTCATACACTGGCAGTGGACACAATACTGCCCTGGTTATCCCTTAACCTAATATGGTGTCCCTCGGCCTGGGTATCCCGATGAGAAAACGGCCCCAAAAAGGCCATATCTGCTACCCTTCAGAATGGTATGTTTGCAATACTGTGAGAACTACAGTGGCAGTGATCGTATAGTGGTTAGTACTCTGCGTTGTGGCCGCAGCAACCCCGGTTCGAATCTGGGTCACGGCAGCAGTTGCAGTCTGCTTTTATGTTTTTGCTTCAACCTACCTACTGCATTTTTAGTTCATTTTCTACAGTTTAAAAGCTGCTACGAAAGCAAAAAACAAAGGGTTAGTGGCGCAATGGATAACTCGTCTGACTACGGATCAGAAGATTCCAGGTTCGACTCCTGGCTAGCTCGTCCCGCTTCCAGTAAATCAATTGTTCCTCATTTCCTAATGTACTTCTCAAAAAACTGTCAGTCAAAGTTCACCTGGAATGAGGGATCGACATGGGTCAATGGGCTTTCAACATTTCCAACAGTACTTCTCAACAAACAGTCCATCAAAGTCAGTGAACATTTGAAACGAGGAACAACACTATTATAGCCCTTCAACATGAAACCAAGCAAATGTGAAATATTTCATTTTTAGCCTACGTGGGCTTTTGACTTCTGGTCATTTGAGCTTACAGTAATGTCCAGCCTATCAGTATGTGTCTGAACTCTTTAAGTCATACGGGCTATACCGTCAGTGGTAGAGCATTAGACTGCAGATCAAGACGTCCCCTAGTTCAAATCTGGGTAACCCCGTTGTAAGTGTCCTTGCCTTAAAATGCCAGTTAAAATCTGGGTGCCCCCTTTGTAAGTGTACTTGTCTTCAGAATGGTATGTTTGCAATACTGTGAGAACTACAGTGGCCGTGATCGTATAGTGGTTAGTACTCTGCGTTGTGGCCGCAGCAACCCCGGTTCGAATCCGGTGTCACGGCAGCAGTTGCAGTCTGTTTTATGTTTTTGCTTCAACCTACCTACTGCATTTTTAGTTCATTTTCTACAGTTTAAAAGCTGCTACGAAAGCAAAAAACAAAGGGTTAGTGGCGCAATGGATAACGGGTCTGACTACAGATCAGAAGATTCCAGGTTGGACTCCTCGCTAGCTCGTCTCACTTTAGTAAATCAATTGTTCCTCATTCCTAATTTACTTCTCAAAAAACTGTCCGTCAAAGTACATCTGGAATGAGGGATCAACATAATGATGGGTCAATGGGCTTTCAACATTTCCAACAGTACTTCTCAACAAACAGTCCATCAAAGTGAATGAACATTTGAAACGAGGAACAACACTATTATGGCCCTTCAACATGAAACCTATGTTTTTGCTTCAAACTACCTACTGCATTTTTAGTTCATTTCCTCTAAATAGGGCCCAGATCAGGAATCTGAAATATGGGAACCTTAACCCACCCAGAACTTTTTTTTCAATAAAATGTCAGACTTTATCACAAAATCCTCTCATAAGTTAAGGGTCTGACAGGCTTGTGGTGGGGGAGGGGTAGAACATGAAAAAAATTGAAAAAAGATGCGTGGCGCTCCGAGACTTTTGTGTTGCTTAACGTGTGTGGAGCCCGCTTGCAAAATGTGGGGCCCCTGCGACCTTCGACAAGTTCAAAATCGAGGTCAGAGGTCACATTTGCATGCCGACAGTACCCTCGACGGCGCAAAGGAAGGTCCGACGGCTTTGAGCTTAGTCTCATTAGAACCGGCTCGAAAAGTACATGCATATTGATGCCTCTGCTGCTCCTAATGTCAAAGGTTACGGCTTGAAATGTAACAAAGTCTTCCTTTAAGCTGTTTTCACTCTCACTCTTATGGTGATAGGGCACACCA
This sequence comes from Pogonophryne albipinna, assembly GCA_028583405.1. Classification (NCBI taxonomy): domain Eukaryota; kingdom Metazoa; phylum Chordata; class Actinopteri; order Perciformes; family Artedidraconidae; genus Pogonophryne; species Pogonophryne albipinna. The sequence goes on along the minus strand of CM053264.1, from coordinate 858,042 downwards.
CTTTCCCCGCAGGCTAGGCAGTCAAGAGTATTCTAATTAGCTTCGGCTTGATGTGTAGATGTGATTTGATGTGTCGTGTGTCCCCCAACTCCTCTCCAAAGTTGAGATATTCAATAAAATACTCAGGGGTGTTTCCTGAATTTTCATGCCCAAAGCCAAGCACTAGGCCCTGGGTAAATTAGGACGCAGATTTCGGGCACTTTTTTCCACTTTGCCTGGTGCTAGAAACTCAAGTCAGGCATCTCTGGAATCGTCTCAGAGAGTAGATGATCAGTGGGGCCTTGTTTTTACTGAAACATGATGTTTCGATGTATATTTCCATTGAAAATGCTAGCATCACAGCCACTGCTCCGTTTTCGGAGACTTTGCACACGTTTTCACACGCTAGGAGTCTGGGAGTACTTCCATTCGCTTCGTCTTGGTCTGTAGATGTGATTTGATGTGTCGTTTGTACATTTTGATGGCGAAAAAGAAAGGAAAATGTCCCGTTGATATACATACTGAGAAATATATATAGCAGACTTTTGAAATTATATGCCACGGCCTGTCGTGAGCTATTGCTTAAATATATCATAGTTTTTTTTTTATTTGTCTTTATTTTTATTAGATCATAGATATTTACGGAATGACATGATGTCATGACACTCATCTACAGTAGGTGGCAGTATGCAAAGACCTGTTTGCGATTAAAACAGAGAGGAAGAATGTGAAGCACTCTCATACTGTTGATTCCTTTACAACGTGCGGTTGTATCCTCTCGAACGACAGCGACATTTTTCACATATCTATATATCTATCAATACATATATTTCTCATCTCATCTCATCCGACCAATTTTTGGAACAAGATGGCCCATCTCCTTGGACGTCCAATGAGGTAAATTTAAACTTTTATTCGATCGTTTTCGAAAATGTATACTCCCTCCATTTTGGACAAAATGTACATTTTTTTTCTAGCCTTTTAAGTGGAAGTGTGAAGTGAATATGTGGAATCTCAGCTTTCATATGATAACTAGTTTGTACAGGTTGCATGAAGCATACAATATTTATACGGCGAGTGTGTTAGCACCATGGTTAGCACCATGCTAACCCGCGTCAGAGGTCCACTCATCAGACAAGCTCCCTAGCTTCGTTTGATGATTGATCAGTAATGGCGCGTTTCCACTGCAGCGCGGAGCTCGCTGTAAGCGTGCCGAGCCCGTTTTTGTTTGCGTTTCCACTTGACCTAGTACCGGCTCCTAATTCACAGTTTTTCTGGCCCATACAATCGTCGTTCTTGGGCCATGAACAACCAGGCTGAGTATGCTAAACTAGGGGCTACAACTACAACAAGATGCACATATTTGACCGTGATTTAATTGTAATACACGTTTTAAAATGATGCAGAAGTAACAACATAATGATATCAGTTAGTAAGTTTAGCGATGTTACCAATAGTATAATATGCCCACGGCTGTGATTGACAACCTGGACAGCCAGTCAGAAGCTAGAATGCCAACCTAGAGAGCCAATTAGAACCTAGAACGGGCTGCAGGGCTGGCCAGACTATTATATTGCATTAGGATGGAGTCATATGCTCATGATATTCCAAGTTAAATTATATAATATTATAATTTTAAATAATTATATGAAATAATATTCAATAATATTAATATTCAATAATAAGGACAGAGATGTGTGGCCAATTCACTATTGCATTCATTTTAGTGATTGACATTACTGTGCATGATATTGTATTCCTGAAGTGCTCTCATAATGACAATTAGAATAATTTGTTGGTTAGACCACATGGCATTGATTGAATGTCTGAGCTGCATGTGCATTGCCACTTCTTGTTTACAGCCAGGCACAGGCAACATTTTTGACTATACCCATTTGCTATACTATTGTACTGACTCCTACATATCCACTTTGACACACTTCACACATGACACGGACATTTTTAAGAAACCTTAACTAAAGGAAGGTTTCATTTAACACCTTACTCCTGTTGTCCATCTCTTTTATGTTATGGCTTGACTCTGGGGAATCTAGCCATAACAGTATACAGTATATGAGCATAGTAGATGTATAATTTATCTGTAGGCTACAAGGGTGGTCCGCATGTGTGGGCAGCGGCCCGGCAGGCCGGTGTGTGGGTACGTGTATATTTTTGCAAAAGGATTTTTGTATTATATATATTTGTTGAACGCTGAACAAACAATGAGGTATATGTTTTTATGTAGGTTGTTTTTGGTATTATGTTATGCACTGACACAAGGTGTGTGTGTGTGTGTCTGTGTGTTAGGCAAAGCAATGACATCCTGGTTGCAGCTGAGGACAAAGTGGGCTATATAAAGTCCCGCCTGGTTTCTGGCCAAAGAGTTCCCGGATCGGACCTCACGGCCTACCGTAGCTACTGTGTCGCAGCTCTTCTGATTCGACACAAGCTACCTAAAGAGGCAGTGGTGGAGTTCCAGGTAAGTGCTTCTGACCAGAGGTTGGAAGTAACTAAGTACATTTATTGAAGTACCGTTAGGACTGTCACTATTGGACGATAAATGTTCCTGAAAATTATTGTGATAAACGATAATATTGTCATATACATATATAAATATGTGCACACATTGTCTCACAAGCAAAATAAAACTCATTAAAACAACAGTCAAGTGTACAGTCCACTGTCCATACAAAGGGTTAGGGTTACAAAGGCACTTTGTACTTTTACTCCACTACAATTTAGAGGTGAATGATGTCATTTTACTGCATTATATGTGCTTAATACCTTTAGTTACTTCACATATTTGGATAATCAACCCTTATATCATACTTTAGTTCCACCTGGAGTAGCTGCACCTTTACCAGCTTTGAGAACACTTTATTGATCAATCATTATAAAACATATCATATATGTTATTCTGAAATGGACCAATCTGCACAATCACTACTTTGACTGCCGCTACTTTAACTATATTTTGATGATAATAATTTTCTACTTTTACTTGAGTAACATTTTTGAATGCAGGACTTTTACCTGCAACATATAATTCTCTGGTACTTCTTCATTTACTAAAGTACAATATCTGGGCGTGTGCATGCGTGTGAACCAAATCATTCTGCCCCCTATTAACCTAAACATTGGTGTCACCGCTATGTTCCCACCCTCACAGGTGCATGACTGGTTGCAGAGAACCACAGGGACTGACGGTACCACCATCCGGCTAACCAGCTCCAAGGCGGCAGGGCATACCTTCACCCTCAGCCAGCAAGAGGACGAGGTAGGTCATTATATCATTCTTGAAATGGGTCGACAGTCTTTTGTGTATTAGGGGTTGAACAGAGTTATGATGAGGTGTTTTTTTGGTCTCTTTTTTCATGTGCATGTTCCACCGTATCTCTGAAGCTGCTGGAGTGCTATTTCTGCCATGTGAGGGCAGAAGCCACCAAACGCCTGACCTCGGAGCAGGGCAGGTTCTTTGTGGACTGTGGCGCCAACCCACTGACCAACCTCTACGCGGACCTGCAGCGCCTGAGAAAGAAGTCAGTGACTTACTCAACGAGCATGTTTCAAACTGGGGAATAAGAGCTTTGCAAAAATGCATACTGCCAAGGCACTCATAGCAGTCCTCCATCAACACAGGTATTTGCCACAAGTACCAGGGGCTGCGGTGGACGAGACGAGACGCCCTCCACCTCCACAGGACCGGCCAGGTATGTGTTCCGACGAGTCAGCTGGTTGTTATTTTGAGTAGAGGTGTGCAATATGGGAACTTCCTGTGATGATGTAAAATGATTTAATGATTTCACAGTTTGAACTCCAAAAACGCTGTAATTGTTGGTGTTGTCCATTACTGTGGCATGGCAGATATTACTGTGGCATGGCAGATATAGAAATGCTCAATGCAGAGCAATATAAAAGGAAAACGTACTGTTTTATGTGCGCTAACCCTGCAGAGGTAAATTATGTTGTGGGATCAATAGAATACTGCCTTCAGTATGTTTAGACTATTAGACTATACTTTCAACTGCATCAGATGCCCGCTCGCTGTGTCCTTCTCATGTAGGGTGAACTGTTGGCCAGTGGGCGGCCCTGCAGTAGCGTTAATAGACATGGTGTTTATTTTCCCCCTCCAGCCTGCCAACACCGCCTGTATCCCTGGGCAAACAGTGGGACAGGTTTTTGGAGGTCTTTCCTGTCTCTCTGCGCCACCGAGTAAGAGGCTGTGTGTAGGGGCCGGCTTCACTGCACACAGGCCCTTGTATAGGAAGTGGAGGAATGTGCAGCTCCTGGAGAGAACGTCCTACATTCTCAGTAAGTATTTTGCACTCAGGCAGTGTTGTGTTCTCCTCTTCTTTTTCCCTTGATTGCACTGCTCACTCGTTTAACTCGTCACACACAGGTCAGGCAATGGGCAGGCAAGCCACACAACCGACCAAGGAGGGCTGGGTTAACAACACCCCCTCCGTACAGGATGTTGTGCGTGGATGGGTCGCTCCTCGAGACCCGCCAACATGCAGTCGGGGCCTTATCCGCTCTATTTCAGAGCAGAGCTGGCGTGGGCTAGCTGTCCGGGACTTTGGGGGGGAGAAGGGCAAAGGTGAGTGCCATTGCCTATATTGTGTGAAAAGCAGGCTCATTTAAAAAAGGTAAATGGTTTGAATGTCTGCATAAACACTAACGCCCTTCTCTATGTTCCTATTGAAGGTGTAGTCGCCACATGTCCCATGGACAAAGGGGATGTCGTGTGCGATTACCACGGCACCCTTATCTCACAAGCTGAGGGACGTCGAAGGGAAGACTCCATCTACCGCTTTTTTTTTCAGGAGTTGTGCATTGACGCCTCGTCCCGTTGTGACTGCCACCCTGAAGTGGACACATATGGACGCTTCCTGAATCACTCCAGGAAGCGTCCCAACCTAAAGCCAAAAAGGTTTGACCTGACCTTCCCAGATGGCCCCAGACCGGTGTTAGTGTTCTTCGCCATGCAGAACATTAAGGTTGGAGAGGAACTCCTCTGGGACTATGGCGTGACCAGGACGTCATTTGGAGGAGAAGGGAAGGACCTTGCCTGGTTGGATATGTAGCTACCCGGTAAGAGATGGACACACACACACACACACACAAAAGCACAGCGTCAATCAGAGGACTGCGCTGGACCCCTAAGGTTTCTTCTCTCCTCTGCAGTGAACACTTTGAGTGTCATCACTACAGCACTGACTCATGGGTATAGACCCTTTTTTTTATCGATGAAAGGCCAAATAAAGAATTTGCCAGTAGAGCAACATTAAAATCCTTTTTTTAAAGCAACTTATCACATTTGTGTGCAATTAATCCATAAAGTCTTTATCATAGATGGGACATTTCCCCATACTTGTTAAATAGCAAGCTTCAATAATCTTATTTTACTTTGTATTGTTATATTAATTGCAACAATAATTGTTTATGAATTATCTGCATATTTAACATGATCGCCCTCTATTGTCTTTGAAGTTCACTGTTAATTTGAAACCAAAATAAAAATGTCAACCTAACTTAAAGTCATAAATGTCCTTTGTGAAAAACAACGTCTTGCTCTGCAATAATAGCATTTTTTTGTTGTTATTTTTGTTTATTAGGGAAGGACACCTGAAGGACACTGCTGTGCCTACCATCCTCTGTTTCTCCAAGGGCAAAGAAGAACAGTCCAGGGGAAAACACTTGGTGAGAAGAAGGTAGGTGGCACTGTAAAAGGAGGTTGCAAATGTAAACCATTGTTGTTGGCCATTTCTGTGTACGTTTAAAATTGTGTGTGCATATCTGTAAATATATATGTATACATCTATATAATTTATATTAAGTTATTGGTTTGTTTTGTGTGTCCAATATGTGTTACCTGTCGTGGCCAATCGACACCTTTTTTGTAATTTACCGACCTAGAACACTACATTGTATATGTTGCTTGGAGCCCGCATGACAAGGGGCCTGAGTAACTTTCAATGTCTGCTGGTACTAGTGTTGTTTTCCATTTGCAACCTCCATATTCATGTTTTTGTAAATAGTTTCATAAGTTGTGTGTCAAAGTTAAGCAACTGTTCACTGCAAAACGAGTAAGCATATGGAAAACTGTTCAATATATGTTAGAGTCTGCTTGAACGGGGCCTAATTTCATATTGATTTGTTAAAAATATGCTTATTCAAAAACACACATTCATGTTTTTGTAAATAGTTTCATAAGTTACACACATGTGCAGACTTTGTTGTGTTTGTAGTCTCATTTTGACTTTTTGTTTGTCCATGTCCTGTGTCCATGCTCTTTAGTTTCTTTTGCATTTTTGTCCCGTCTTATATGTTCCCATTCCTGACCTGCACCTTGTCGTGGTGAGTGGGCTTTAAACTAAGACGGGTCATACTGAATAGTTTGTGCACACATTTTAACATGTGATCTTTCTTTCACGTAGGACGCTTGAGGGAAGTTGCAACCCCTCGGCCAATGTGATGTCTTCTCCACGTGAAAGACATTGAAGGCATAACTTGAGACAATCTTCCAAAAATTATGACTTTTATTGGCTTAGGCAGTAATGGATTACATCTAACAGGAATCAAGATCGTATAGAAAAAAAGGAAAGTGTAATCCTTAGTTACATGTAATCGGATTAGTTTTCCTTTTTTTAATAATAGGGAAACGAAGGATTACAATCTTATTCAAAACGAGAGCCAACCTGCCACAGAAATGAGAACGTGGGGCACTGGCTGAATAAGAGGCTTGGATCCTACTGCCGGGGACCGGCTTGTAAGATCGAGTGCTCGGGCCATCCTTGTTCACCACCGAGGCAGGCCAACTCTCACCTTAGGCCCCAAGGAAAATGTAATTACGTTGAGTGATAGCTATCATAGTAGTGTTTTTACTATCACTCATATATAACAATTCTAATACACATCTTCAGTAGTAAACCCAGGAGTCATTGAATGTTTTGGCTTATTATAACTAAACAATCTCCCCACAGGATAGTGTTAGAAATTAAAATCAATATTTAATGATATAAGATAGATTAAACATACAGTAATTTTGTAACCGTTTTATTGTGAAAATACTTCCGGTTAGCATTCGCCTGTGGTTAAAGTTTATTTTGAAAAGCTATTCCGGAAGGGATCTCCGAAATACCAACAGTAGCTTGACTTCAGGTTTTACGGAATACACGATTACAGCCGTTAAAATGTATTAAATAAAAAGTCATGAAAGAGATAAGGAGGAGAAAAGGCGTGTGGAAGTAAGCAATGAATGTAAATGTCGAAATCCTCTGTTATGTGCGATATCAGACATTGGTGAAAGGAGGGTGGAAGATTACGTCACAGCAAAGGGGGATGCAGGCAGGCGGGAAGAACGAATGTGTGTCGGACACTTCACCACGGCCTGGACTGCGAGAGGAAGCTGCAGCTTCTCTCCCCCAACTACCTTCTGTTTGTTTTATTACCGCGCCACTTATTTAAAGAGCCTGTGACAGCATCCCAACAACTGTTGTGCAATGAAATATTGGGCTACTAGTCATCTCGAACCGTCAGTTTAAAAAAGAAGATGCGATACCGTTCCGATAAATATCAATAATTTCGAACATCGCGGGGAAATTCCTTCGAGTCATTTTGAAGTTTTGGGGGAAGCCGGAAGTGACGTCAATGCGGGAACGCTTCACTGTGCGGTGAGAGAGCGAAACACGGACAAAGTGTGTTGTCATGCGTAGAAATGGTGAATTACTGAGTTTAGGCACGTTAATAACGTTTTAATGAAGTTGACTACAGTATATTCATATTGTCAGTGCTTTCATGTCAATTCGGCGAACATAAACATAAATGATCGTGGTGAAGATGATGATTAAATTAGGATTACAAATCGGTAGTGAGAGCTGCTGAATTTCCTCCCGTAGGATGTGATATAAAAACAAATCGATTATTTTTGTAGTTGTAAACTCAAGTGGATTAAACTACATTTATTAGTGCTTTCATGTCAATTCGGCGAACATATGATACATTAAATGATCGTGAGAATGATGATTAAAAATAGTTTGTTTGAGTCGGTCTGCATTTCCTGATGAGAAAACAAACCGATGCTTTTTGTAGTTGTAGTACACCAACATGGATTAAACGTGTGTTTTTTTTTACCACAATGTTGGGGAAATTAATGGATAAAATGCACGGATTATTATTATTATTATTATTCCCACTCCGATCGGGACGCTAGGTCCACCGTTTCCCCGCAGCGAGGCTCCCCCCGTTGACAGTTTACGTGGGCTGGGTGCAGTGGCGGACTGGCCATCGGGACGAATCCCGATGGGCCGGTACCGAAGTGGGCCGGTCGGATAAGTCACTAGCACATCCCCATAGGCGGCGCGTGAGGCTCAGGTTTGGGAAGGCTAAATAACTTATTTTACCTGACGCTGCCCGCCTCCGGCGTCTATAGAAAAGAGATCAACTCAGTGTGCGGAGTTTAAATCTCTCAAGTCATATTACAGGATAAAGGAAATACAGTTTAAACTGCCGTATGCAGAGAAGACGCCGACGTGTCGCACTTATCATTCATATTACATCATCAATCAGATCATCGATCATATAATATCATAATATATCATATATTTCCTTATCCGAGTCAGCTTCTCCAGCCGTATCTGGCCGTGCAACACTTACAGTGTCACATACTGTATGCAGAAGTATTATTTTAAGCAACACATTATGTTGACGAAACACTCAAGTCAAATGTAATTAAAGTCAGATCCACTCGTGTCTTAGACGTGAACGCGCTCTCAGCTGGTGAGAGAAACCCTGGCTTGATTTACGAGTTAATAACCAGCGTCGTAGGACCGCTTAGCGAGATCTCGTTTGTTAGTTTGTTGTTGTTAGTTTTTTTGTTACTCAAACATATCCAGGGTATGTTGAACTGGCTTCGTAGTACAGGGCACAGGTGGCTAGCAGCGCTAATGTCAAAGACACAGACATTATATTTGTATTTTACCAGGATGCAGTGACACAAATATTTGGGAAGGCTTAGCCTTCCCCAGCCTACAGCACCCGCCGCCCCCGACATCCCCCACTCCCCCCGTTGACAATTTACTAGCGGTACCGAAGTGGGCCGGTCGAGAGTCCCGGGATGATTTTTAGTCCCAGTCCACCACTGGTTACATGACCGTATGATCGCCCATATTGACGCACCTAATTCCTAAACTTCTAACAGATACAACATAAACCGATCCTTCAGCCTCATATGAGCTCTCAGACACGTTCAAAATTAAACTGTCATCGCTGTCTGAGCTTGCTGCTGTGTGCACCATCGTGCGTTTACATGCAGATGCTGGGATCCTGAACGGTGCAGCTGGAGCGCTGTGCCCGCAATGACGTCACCCATAATTTGGCGGGACTTGAAGAATCCCCGAGAAGATCCAGAAAATGGTCAACATTGAAGGGCAGATTAATGGTTATCAAAGTACAAATATCCAAAATCAGTTCAGTAACGGTTTTCAAGGGGACAATATTTACTCAAATTGATGGGTTTGGATGATGGGGGAAACTCGTGTCACAGGCTCTTTAAAGTACGCATTTGAACCTTCTCAGAGACTCCATTGGTCTCCTTATTTTAAGTTTCTCTCCTGGACGCGAGGACAAGGAATATCCTAATAGTAGCCCTGCAAGGTGATCAAATCCAAGCAGTGTGTATTATAGGAACATGTAGCTGTGCGTTTGTGCTTTCAGGATTCTTCATCATAGTAGCATGTAGCTGTGCGTGTGCGCTTTCAGTATTCTTCATCATTGTAACATGTAGCTGTGCGTTTGTGCTTTCAGCATTCAGGAGGATAACAGAGACGAGTAAGCAGGAGAGATGCCTTCGCTGCCATGCATCAGGACTGAGTGAGCCGAAAAGGGCCTCTGCACTTTTTTTTTTATATATATATATATAGGTGTGGGAGGAGCTTATTTGTCTGAGTTTCTTGAAGCTACCGTATGTTCCCGTAAGCAGGTAAGTTGCCATGTATTTTCTTAATCCTATGTTTGACCTTTGTAATAACCCCAATAAAATGTTCATTACAAAGTTATGTTGTCTCCTTATTTATTTACAATTCAATTGTTCTCTTAATTAATTTCAAGTGGGCTGCCATTTTAGTTTCAATGCATGAGGAGGAGTAAGCACGTGGGCGTCTGTGAGACTGACCGTTGAGCGGCCCGGCCAAGCAAGGAGGCAGAGGCAGAGAGTTCAAATATAACCCGGTGTGGGCATTTATTACTCCTTGTGGTACATGACACAGCCTCAATCTTACGGTTTCATGTGAACACAGTCACCAGCAACAAGGATCTCACACACACTACCTGTCCACTGACAGGGAAAACAGAGCCTAAATACACACATACTAATCAGGCAAATAAGACACAGGTGAGGGGGGAGGAGACAACACAGGGCACCAGGTGAACCCAATCACCAGCCACAGACAAAACGGGAGGGGAAACACTTTCAAACTAAACCACATGTGCAATATTACAAGGCCCGAAGCCGTCAGTCCACAGTGACAAAGTTACCTTTGTCACAGCGTCCATTTTAGGTTACAACCTGGAAAGGGTTTGACGGTTAGGATTAGAATTATAGTGAGGGGGAGAGAGTATCAGGCAGTGAATTATAAGGGGCCACCAGAGAGAGTGAACCTGCCACAGATATGAGAACATGGGGCACTCGCTGAGTCAGGGAAGAAAGGGTTTGAATCCTGCTGCCAAGACGGCTACATGACTGAATGCACTGGCCATCCTTGCTCTCCGCCGAGGTAGATCCAACTCCCACCTTAGACCCCATGAAAAATTAAATGACGTTGACTGATAGCTACCATAGTAGTGTTTTTACTATCACTCACATATAACAATTCTAATACACATCTTCAGTAGTAAATCCTGGAGTCATTGATTGTTTCGGCTTCTTATAACTAAACAATCTCACCCCAGGATAGCCCTGCAAGGTGATCAAATCCAAGCAGTGTGTATTATAGGAACATGTAGCTGTGCGTGTGAGTTTTCAGCATTCAGGAGGATATGCAGCTATACACGTGAGCAAGAGATGCATTCGCTGCGCTGCATCAGGGCAGAGTGAGCCAGAAAGGGCTTCCACACGCTGTTTATATAGAGGTGTAGGAGGGGCTTATTTCCCATGTAACTTTCGTGAAACCTCCGTATGTCACGGTTAGCATCCATAGTTTTTTCTTAACCCTCTGAGACCCACATAGGACATTACCGTTTTTGTATATTTTTGTGTTTTCCAAGCTTTCAGGAAATGTATAATATGTCTAATTAGATCAATGTCTAGGGACATTGTAGTATGAAATAAATGCATACAACCCTAATATTGTGCAATATGCGCATATCCCACCAGGAGGTTGACAATCTTAACAAGGTCCAATATTCTCAAATCAGGTATCTATGGATAGCTCTCAGCCACAGCTATGTGGCCATATGTGAATTATCCATAACAGCCCTTCTCATCTTGAGATAACGGGCCCAAACAAGTGAACATATTCCAAATGTTATGAAACATTGAATATTACAAATGTTCAAAGAGGATTTTCATAGCCCTGACTTTGTTTTAAAAATATGAAACCAAGCTTGCATGACTGCTGAGGATCCAAGCTTTCAGGAAATGTATAATATGTCTAATTAGATCAATGTCTAGGGACATTGTAGTATGAAATAAATGCGCCGCGGATCTTTGGTTGGCCCCGGATAACCGACTTCGCTCGGTGAGTAGAGCCGTTCGTGACAGGGCTGGGGTGCGGCCGGATGATGGTCGCCCCTCTCCTATCTCGCACCGCATGTTTGTGGAGAACCTGGTGCTAAATCACTTGCAGACGACCTGATTCTGGGTCGGGGTTTCGTACGTAGCAGAGCAGCTCCTTCGCTGCGATCTATTGAAAGTCAGCCCTTGATCCAAGCTTTTGTCGGCCGTGGGCGCGGGTCCCACCGACCCCGCACACACCTCCGCGTGCCCAGGGGTAGCCACGCACAGAGAGTCACCAGCAGAAGCACAGGTGTGCAGCAGCAGGGAGAAAAAAAGAGTAAAAGTGTTCCACCTTGCAGCAGCAGCAGCAGACTGTCTTTGATGGTTGAGATCTCGGGTTAACTCACACATGTGTTAGTTATTACAATATATCAACGTACATGAATGTGTTACTGTGCTAGAGAAGCCAGGAGGTTGACAATCTTAACAAGGTCCAATATTCTCAAATCAGGTATCTATGGATAGCTCTCAGCCACAGCTATGTGGCCATATGTGAATTATCCATAACAGCCCTTCTCATCTTGAGATAACGGGCCCAAACAAGTGAACATATTCCAAATGTTATGAAACATTGAATATTACAAATGTTCAAAGAGGATTTTCATAGCCCTGACTTTGTTTTAAAAATATGAAACCAAGCTTGCATGACTGCTGAGGATCCAAGCTTTCAGGAAATGTATAATATGTCTAATTAGATCAATGTCTAGGGACATTGTAGTATGAAATAAATGCGCCGCGGATCTTTGGTTGGCCCCGGATAACCGACTTCGCTCGGTGAGTAGAGCCGTTCGTGACAGGGCTGGGGTGCGGCCGGATGATGGTCGCCCCTCTCCTATCTCGCACCGCATGTTTGTGGAGAACCTGGTGCTAAATCACTTGCAGACGACCTGATTCTGGGTCGGGGTTTCGTACGTAGCAGAGCAGCTCCTTCGCTGCGATCTATTGAAAGTCAGCCCTTGATCCAAGCTTTTGTCGGCCGTGGGCGCGGGTCCCACCGACCCCGCACACACCTCCGCGTGCCCAGGGGTAGCCACGCACAGAGAGTCACCAGCAGAAGCACAGGTGTGCAGCAGCAGGGAGAAAAAAAGAGTAAAAGTGTTCCACCTTGCAGCAGCAGCAGCAGCAGCAGCAGACAGTCTTTGATGGTTGAGATCTCGGGTTAACTCACACATGTGTTAGTTATTACAATATATCAACGTACATGAATGTGTTACTGTGCTAGAGAAGCCAGGAGGTTGACAATCTTAACAAGGTCCAATATTCTCAAATCAGGTATCTATGGATAGCTCTCAGCCACAGCTATGTGGCCATATGTGAATTATCCATAACAGCCCTTCTCATCTTGAGATAACGGGCCCAAACAAGTGAACATATTCCAAATGTTATGAAACATTGAATATTACAAATGTTCAAAGAGGATTTTCATAGCCCTGACTTTGTTTTAAAAATATGAAACCAAGCTTGCATGACTGCTGAGGATCCAAGCTTTCAGGAAATGTATAATATGTCTAATTAGATCAATGTCTAGGGACATTGTAGTATGAAATAAATGCGCCGCGGATCTTTGGTTGGCCCCGGATAACCGACTTCGGTCGGTGAGTAGAGCCGTTCGTGACAGGGCTGGGGTGCGGCCGGATGATGGTCGCCCCTCTCCTATCTCGCACCGCATGTTTGTGGAGAACCTGGTGCTAAATCACTTGCAGACGACCTGATTCTGGGTCGGGGTTTCGTACGTAGCAGAGCAGCTCCTTCGCTGCGATCTATTGAAAGTCAGCCCTTGATCCAAGCTTTTGTCGGCCGTGGGCGCGGGTCCCACCGACCCCGCACACACCTCCGCGTGCCCAGGGGTAGCCACGCACAGAGAGTCACCAGCAGAAGCACAGGTGTGCAGCAGCAGGGAGAAAAAAAGAGTAAAAGTGTTCCACCTTGCAGCAGCAGCAGCAGACTGTCTTTGATGGTTGAGATCTCGGGTTAACTCACACATGTGTTAGTTATTACAATATATCAACGTACATGAATGTGTTACTGTGCTAGAGAAGCCAGGAGGTTGACAATCTTAACAAGGTCCAATATTCTCAAATCAGGTATCTATGGATAGCTCTCAGCCACAGCTATGTGGCCATATGTGAATTATCCATAACAGCCCTTCTCATCTTGAGATAACGGGCCCAAACAAGTGAACATATTCCAAATGTTATGAAACATTGAATATTACAAATGTTCAAAGAGGATTTTCATAGCCCTGACTTTGTTTTAAAAATATGAAACCAAGCTTGCATGACTGCTGAGGATCCAAGCTTTCAGGAAATGTATAATATGTCTAATTAGATCAATGTCTAGGGACATTGTAGTATGAAATAAATGCGCCGCGGATCTTTGGTTGGCCCCGGATAACCGACTTCGGTCGGTGAGTAGAGCCGTTCGTGACAGGGCTGGGGTGCGGCCGGATGATGGTCGCCCCTCTCCTATCTCGCACCGCATGTTTGTGGAGAACCTGGTGCTAAATCACTTGCAGACGACCTGATTCTGGGTCGGGGTTTCGTACGTAGCAGAGCAGCTCCTTCGCTGCGATCTATTGAAAGTCAGCCCTTGATCCAAGCTTTTGTCGGCCGTGGGCGCGGGTCCCACCGACCCCGCACACACCTCCGCGTGCCCAGGGGTAGCCACGCACAGAGAGTCACCAGCAGAAGCACAGGTGTGCAGCAGCAGGGAGAAAAAAGAGTAAAAGTGTTCCACCTTGCAGCAGCAGCAGCAGCAGACTGTCTTTGATGGTTGAGATCTCGGGTTAACTCACACATGTGTTAGTTATTACAATATATCAACGTACATGAATGTGTTACTGTGCTAGAGAAGCCAGGAGGTTGACAATCTTACAATCATACAATCCTAATATTGTGCAATATGCGCATATCCCACCAGGAGGTTGACAATCTTAACAAGGTCCAATATTCTCAAATCAGGTATCTATGGATAGCTCTCAGCCACAGCTATGTGGCCATATGTGAATTATCCATAACAGCCCTTCTCATCTTGAGATAACGGGCCCAAACAAGTGAACATATTCCAAATGTTATGAAACATTGAATATTAAAAATGTTCAAAGAGGATTTTCATAGCCCTGACTTAGTTCTAACAATATGAAACCCAGCTTGCATGACTGCTGTGGATCCAAGCTTTCAGGAAATGTATAATATGTCTAATTAGATCAATGTCTAGGGACATTGTAGTATGAAATAAATGCATACAATCCTAATATTGTGCAATATGCGCATATCCCACCAGGAGGTTGACAATCTTAACAAGGTCCAATATTCTCAAATCAGGTATCTATGGATAGCTCTCAGCCACAGCTATGTGGCCATATGTGAATTATCCATAACAGCTCTTCTCATCTTGAGATAACGGGCCCAAACAAGTGAACATATTCCAAATGTTATGAAACATTGAATATTAAAAATGTTCAAAGAGGATTTTCATAGCCCTGACTTAGTTCTAACAATATGAAACCCAGCTTGCATGACTGCTGTGGATCCAAGCTTTCAGGAAATGTATAATATGTGACCTGCTCCATCGAAATCAGTCGCTTTGACCCGAAGACACATTTTGAGTTGTATACACTGTTGGAAAGAGGAGATTCCTAGCTTTCTAATGATATCAGGATTGTTTTTGTACTCCAAATATTAAGCGAAATATGTCACATTATATAATGACTGTTACAGAGTCATCATTTTGAGAAAAAGGCCTTCAAAGTTTTCTCTTCTCTGGAATCAATCGATCTGATTGATTATTAGCGGAGCAAATGATCAAAATACTACGGAGGGAAGATATTTTCGTTTGGAGGGGAAGCTCGCGAGTGTGTGTGTGTGTGTGTGTGTGTATACGTGTGTGTGCGTGTGTGTGTTTGTGTAATTTTGCGTTTGTGTGTATTGTGTTTGTTTCCCGGGGAAAACACTCACGAGAAACACCGGCTGTTGTTATGCCTGCTGTGACGTTAAATTACTCCGTTCTCCGCTTGTAATTATGCCGTTACAAGCTTGACAGTTGTATTTATCCTCTGAATTTGCCAAAACAAGTTTAATATTCTGAAAGCCAAGACTTTGTTTAATTGAAATCAGATGAAAACAAACTGTAACGGACCCTGCCGCGTTATCTATGATTACTATACTCTTACATTCATAATTTCAGCCGGAGGGAGGGGGGGCGGCACAGCGGAAGAGCAGATTGCGAGTGAGAGGTGCCTGTCTTCGTCCCTTTACAAGCTTCAAAAATGTATTTATCGTGTGATTTGGGAAATAAAAGTTTCATATTCTGAAAGCCAAGACTTTGTTTGTTTAAAATCAAACAAAACACCCGAACCCCGAAAAAATAGTTTTTTACGTAAATCCACGTTTATTTTGAAATGAGCCGTTGCGACTTCCGACTGATTTCGATAGAGCGGGTCACATATGTCTAATTAGATCAATGTCTAGGGACATTGTAGTATGAAATAAATGTATACAATCCTAATATTGTGCAATATGCGCATATCCCACCAGGAGGTTGACAATCTTAACAAGGTCCAATATTCTCAAATCAGGTATCTATGGATTGGCCTCAGCCTTAGCTATGTCACCATATGTGAATTATCCATAACAGCCCTTCTCATCTTGAGATAACGGGCCAAAACCAGGGAACAAATTCCTGCTTTTATGAACGGTTGATTATTAAAAATGTTCAAAGAGGATTTTCATAGCCCTAACTTTGTTTTAAAAATCTGAGACCAAGCTTACATGACTGCTGAGGATCCAAGCGTTCAGGAAATGTATAATATGTCCAATTTAATACATGGTAAGCCAGTCAAGCAGTCCCTAAACAAATGTGTACGCCATCGCCATTTGACCCGAGAGGTTTTCCGGAGAGGATTACACGTGTCACAAAGATTAATAAATTCATAACAAATCAAACCGTTGCTTCGATATGTCCAAACGAGGTGTCTGTGAACTTGGAATTGCTCAGTGAAGCCATTGAGCATGTTGACTTTCCATATTTGGGCATGTACAGATAAAATATTGTCGTTGGATGCACGTTGATCACATAGTGACGTACCTTGGAAATGTGTGTACACAAGGTGAATATCATTGAATTTGGTGTGCACGCGATTCACATTGTCCTTAGTCTGGACCTATGCCAAAGGTCCAACGTAGAAAGTCCAATTCTTGGCGGTTATTTGGGTCCGAAAGTACTTGTTTCCGACACATGTGTGTTTATTATCGGGATTGAATTTGAAATCATATTTCCATACAAACTATTTTTGTAATTTTATGATTTTTAGGTTGGCATCGCGAAATCGTGCCTTTTATAAAAAAAAATTCCATCAGCACCTGACAGTCATTTCAACGGGTTTTAAATCGTTTTTTCACTTTTAAAACAGCTTTCTGCCCTGGAAATGATTTCTAACCATTTATTACCGTTATGGAGGGGCTGCAGGAAGACTTTACCAGCGTCCACACACTCATTCCGGGGTAATAAAGCCATGGGCATCACCCTGGAGCTCTGCCTGTGAGCGTGGGACCCTGCTTACAGCCGTACTTATGTTTCTTGTACATTTCATGAGTCAAATGTGGATGAAATGGACATGTTTCAAGCTGGTTTTCCGGGGTTTACATGGCAATGATTTCTAACCATTATTACCGTTATGGAGGGGCTGCAGGAAGACTTTACCCAGCGTCCACACACTCATTCTGGGGTAATAAAGCCATGTGAATCACCCTGGAGCTCTGCCTGTGAGTGTGGGACAGATTCCTGTACATTTCATGTACATTTCACGAGTCAAATGTGGATGAAATGGACAGGTTTCAAGCTGTTTTTCCGGGTTACATAGTGCTGCGAAGCAGCCTGTCAACTCTGGGTAGGTGGGAGAGAGCGAGGTGCTGGAAGGAGCTCTCTGGGTCACAGCCCGCTGCTGCTGCTGCTGCCTCCCTCCCTCCCTGTATTCACAGCACTGTTCCCCAGCTTTCAAACACTTCTTCCTGGCTAAGAAAGCCATGTGCATGACCCTGGAGCTCTGCCTGTGAGTGTGGGACCCTGCCTACAGCAGTGAACCTGCTGCCAGCATTACACACATATTAATCAGGCATTTTAACACTTTTTTCCATGAAAATGATTTTTATTCACTATCATGGGGCTATATAAATCAATTTCCGGGTAATTAGGAGCACAATTGTACCTTTTACTATTTAAATGTATTTGTATTATATATCTTTGGGCTATTAAAATGACATTTCTGGGTGACTTTGTCAGTTTATGGAGCTTAGTCCACAATTCCCGGAAACTAGTTTAAATCACCGTTGTCACTATTGTGGGGATTTAGGAATGTACCTGTGTGTGTTGCGGAGCTTCCCTGCACTTTAAATCCATTGATTTGCCCTTTTTTAGGGTGTTTTTGACTGTTTTTGCACTGTGCTCACTTGGCTGATGCGCCCTCATGTGGGGACACATGATAACTGCACTCAAATGGCCTTTTAAACGGTTTTAAATCGTTTTTTCACATTTAAAAACAGCTTTCTGCACTGGAAATGATTTCTAACCATTATTACCGTTATGGAGGGGCTGCAGGGAGATTTTACCCGCCTTGTAAGCCCTTCTTCCTGGGTAAAACAATCAATGTATTTCCACCTGCTTTCCATCAGCACCTGACAGTCATTTCAAAGGGTTTTAAATCGTTTTTTCACTTTTAAAAACAGCTTTCTGCCCTGGAAATGATTTCTAACCATTATTACCGTTATGGAGGGGCTGCAGGAAGACTTTACCCAGCGTCCACACCAGGCTTGGAATTTCGTCATTTTAGGGGCAAGGCCATTTGGCCTTTGGTGTTACACATTTTTTCAGGGCGCAAAGGCCACATGCCAGGGCACAAAGGCCAATGAGGGAAACATTTGGATTTGGAGCTTGCAAATAAATAACTTCACTTTTTTATAAGAAAAACACACAAATGACATGGAAAACAAATCACTTTTTTAATATCAATAATGTCAAACATGATCATATAGGCCTATGCCTCCTTAGTATTACCATATATAAAATAAAATAATTTACTTTGAATAATTAGTGTTTGGTATGTTTTCCATCTACTACTTCTCCAATTCACAAATCCAAAATCAAATCAAAAAATCTAAAATTCTATTAATATGTAACAAATATATTCCATTTCAGAGCAGAAGAAACAGCCTTCAAGGGACAAACTATGCACATACATCATTCAGCAGTGTGTGCGCGTGTGTGTGTGTGTGTACGAGAGTATCTTTAATCAACTCCTCACAGCTCTGGTCAGAAACTGGACAAAAGTTAAACATGTACAAACCACAGACTGTCATGGTGAATACAATCGCTGCTTTAATTCTGTCTTTAGGACGTTGTTGTGAGTGTGGACGGAGCAGCTACAGGTTAGTTTAGCCTGATTGATCCATTCAGAAAACACGCATTTTAAAAGGTTTCTCGCTTGCCGTCTTATCTGCAGACTTGTCAAAGCATTAATTCATGTTTTTTACTAACCGGTATCAGTATTTAGTTACTTCGGCATCATTTTGAAACGTGTATTACAATAAATCACGGTCAAATATGTTCATTTTGTCGCAGTTGGTTTCCACCACAGTATTTACATGGAAATAAGCCCCGCCCCCTCTCCAGCGCGTTCTGTTTGAATGACAGGAGTAAACAGCTGACAGCCGCGGGGAAACTCCAGCGGTTAGAGCGATGAGAATATTCGCATCACGTCCGTTGTGAACGCAGCATAATGCAGTTCAGAAAACACTGTTCTGTCGCTTTTGAAGCAACTTTGAGATTTTAACAGTATCAGGGGCACACAGGCCATGGTGGCCGTAGGACGTACAATTATTTGTGGGGCATAACGGCCAGACCGAGGGGCCACGACGGCCATGGCCGTCGTGGCCGTCGTGAAAATCCTACCCTGGTCCACACACTCATTCCGGGGTAATAAAGCCATGTGAATCACCCTGGAGCTCTGCCTGTGAGTGTGGGACAGATTCCTGTACATTTCATGTACATTTCACGAGTCAAATGTGGATGAAATGGACAGGTTTCAAGCTGTTTTCCCGGGTTACATAGTGCTGCGAAGCAGCCTGTCAACTCTGGGTAGGTGGGAGAGAGCGAGGTGCTGGAAGGAGCTCTCTGGGTCACAGCCCGCTGCTGCTGCTGCTGCCTCCCTCCCTCCCTGTATTCACAGCACTGTTCCCCAGCTTTCAAACACTTCTTCCTGGCTAAGAAAGCCATGTGCATGACCCTGGAGCTCTGCCTGTGAGTGTGGGACCCTGCCTACAGCAGTGAACCTGCTGCCAGCATTACAAACATATTAATCAGGCATTTTAACACTTTTTTCCATGAAAATGATTTTTATTCACTATCATGGGCACAATTGTACCTTTTACTATTTAAATGTATTTGTATTTGTTATGGAAATATTAGACCCAATCAATACTGTGGAGATACATAAATCAGAATGATCAATAATAAATGGTGAAACAAGCAGAGTTGTCTTTTGTGGTTATTTATTTGAAGCTTCAAAGACACAGGTCTGACAGAGTACAGAGTATTCTGAAAGAGTGCGCGCGGAGTAGAAAATGCATACAGGTTATATAGGATCTTGTTAGTTCAACAGCATTTCGTCACTTATCGAAAGGAGGGCCCTGGCAGGAGAGATAAGATTTCCAAAGGAACAGAAACTGTCAATCACTAATAGATTAAACTAGGAACTTGTTCAACAGGGGAAGTGAAGAAACTTTGTCAGCAGCAGATGGAGGAGACAAGAAATGGGGAACTTAAGTATGGGACAGGGAAGCTAACAGGAACTTGCCCATTGCCCTGTGCTTGGCACCCCGGTCCCTCATACAGTTCAGACCTTATGTGACCTTAAAGTGTCAATCACAAAGCAGACAAAGGACATGACCTAAAACACATCATCCAGACCTTACTCCTTCGTGTTTAAAGGTCATGAGTGTCAGTACATCCTTAGGGGAACTGTTGTAAGTGCTGACAGAGGTTGTAAGCTAAAATACATATTATCTGAGACTGCTATGGTTGCAAAAAGGGGTTATAGAGCCAAAACACATCATTTCGAGGAACTGCTGCAATATGACGTGACCATACAGTTAGAATATAACGTCTGCATTACATATAGGGTTTTAACCTACATAGATGATAAAGTTTGCCACTACATTCCCTCCTTTTGATCATACTATGATCAATCATAAGAATAAAAAATGACAGGATAGACTGATATAACACATCAATGAATACACCCCATCACTGGTTTAAGTAAACACATCACAAACATATCATAGAAAACTGGCTGTTTTGGTGGAGGACAGACTCCAATATACTGTAAGCATAAAAAGGAGGGTACACTTTTTTTTTCACATGGATTATATTATATTATCGTAATCGGATCCTTCTGATTCTAGCTCACGGACAGTTGTACGGTGGGATGTACGCGGCATAAGATCCTCGTAGCTGTGACTCAGAGTCTCGCGTAGTGGAATACCCGCATACTGAACGAAAGCTGAGGATATCATGCTGGAAACGCATTTCTTCAGTACTGGTATGATGAAACAGGTACAAGCGATTATTAGTCCGAAGATGATCACCAGGGGTGTAATTATTCTAGCCAGCCATGCTTCCCACCCGCCCTCTGTGAGCCAGGACCACCAGTCCCAGCCACCTGCGTTGGATACGTCATCCGCTTTCATGTCGGCCAACAGGTTGTTAAGATGTAGCACGGTTTCAGTGATGTTCTTGGTTGCGTCGGGAATGTAAGTACAGCAGGAATCACCAATTACATGACACAGGCCACCCTTTGAGGCGAACAAAAGGTCAAGAGCAAATTGGTGTTGCATGAGCATGTTCCTGGAGGCTATTATGTATGGGGTCAATGCCTGGAAACCCTGCGTTGTTTCGTACGTGAGGTTCTCTAGACGAACGTGTAAGGTATCTATGTTATGGGCATTGTTTACTGTGCCCCACCATGGGAACAGGCCGCCAACGAATTTAGTCCCTGCGGATGTCAGATCTCTTTTTACCTTGTGGTGGTCTGGGTGCTGGAACTCTGGGTAATGATGTGTTGTGTACATTAAAGACGTGAGGACAGTGACTGCTGGATTTAAATCCACTAGAGCGCATGTACCTATCCAGAGGGGAGCCAGAACTTGATAGAGCTTGTCGCCGCACAACCAAACGTAATCTTGTGGCGCGCTAAACCCAGCATCACTGGGCCAGGCCACATGGAGGGGAGTATGGTTAACATCAGGGAATGCCCTGTCAGAATACTCCCTTCCAGAGATACCGGCAATGCTACAACACGAGATATTGTGAATACCCTGTCCGCACGTGCTCCATCTGATACGAGTACAACCGGTAGTGGTGCCTAGGAAAAAGTAAGGTGGTGTAAGAGACGTTCTGTGGTAATCTCTCCGGATGCAGAGGTCGTGTGTCATTCCTCTCAAATGGCTGGGATGCACATGGCTGACAGGTTGGTACTTTGCGTATGTGGTGTCAAACGAGGTTGCACGCAGAGGGGAGTTGGACCGATTACTGCATGGTGGGGGAAGCGATCTGGCATAACGCCACTCGGTTACACGGTCTTCCCCTTTGACGGGCCTTGTTAGAGCCATAAACGCGCAGAGCTGTTCAACCGGGGTCAGAGAGCGTGGACGAACTGGTACGGACATTGATGAGTCGTGGGGGAAAAGGGTGCATGCATAACATGACCCATTTTGTCCTGCGGCCTGCAGGAATGATCTTAGAGTATGCCACCAGACGTTACCAGTGATATCATTACCGGTCTGAACCTCATTAATGTTGCTATGGTCGTTATTGCCTACGTACGGGTTACGTTTTAGAAACGTAGATGTACCTATGGATGTCAAAAGTTGCGTCAAAGGCTGCTTACCCTTCCTTTCTGGTGCTGGGGTCTGACTTTTGGGCACGATGTCTATGTAGAATGCGCCACACGGATCGGCGCCGGATACATACATACAGACAACAAAATAACCCCTGTCTGATATCTGGGCAGCCTGTAGTTGCAACAGGATAACGGGGCTCGATGAATTGACCTTGGAGATGGACAATCTCCCTTTGATGTTTGTTTTGTCGTCCCATAGTGTATAACCCCAATCGGTGTGCGCGGTGGTCCATAAAACGAAAGCCCATCCCCCGGAGCAGTGAGTGGCGGTGTGACTGTCGTCTTCGACATAGCAGATGTAGGCGTCCGCCCACCCCAGTTTCTTAGAGTCGGCGCAATGCATGTAGTCGCACGGGTTTAACTGTACTGTGCTATCCTCCCCATCCCTTAGAGTGATGTTCCCAATCCCTGTTTTGACTAGCCCTTCTGCCCAGGTGGTTCGCCCTGCCTTTCCCATGTATCTTTTAGATACCTCGACCCTGGCTGATGGGTGGCCGCGTACTGGCCACGGACGCATGAAATATAGGATTAGTCCTATCATAACTATCATGGCAAGTATGCAGAGGACCCATTCCAAAAGTGTCCAGGCTCTCCAGTAGCATCCGCACTTCCCACATTGGGAATGGTTGTGTAGTCTTCTTTCCGTGCGAGCTCTCATCACGTGGCGTGGGTGCTCCATTCTCATATATGGAACAACTTGGTCGAGTTGGTGACACGGACACAGTAGGCCCGCACACGGAGAGCACGTCAAACGAGGAACCAGAGGCATATGAAACCGCTCAGCTTGCACTCGCTTGTGGCACCTCGTGTGGGCCGTGTGAGGTTTGGTGTATGTGGTGCGAGTGTGGTGCTGGTGGTGACTAGACACGTCACTTGTGTCGTCTGTTTTCTTCGTTGGTGACTAGGACACGTCACTTGTTGTCATCTGTTCTTCCGTTTCTCCTGTCCTGTGACTACGACCTTGCAGTGGCTGGCGTGGACCCACGTAGCTCTCTCGGCGACCTTGACGGCTGTCTGAGTGCGAGAAGCACCCTGGTAGGGACCTTGGCCAACGATTGGATTTCCAGCTCTTTCTCCGGAAATCCTTGACAGCACGAAGTCGTCCGGGTTGGAGACGGTGAAGTGGACCAGTGGCAGGGGTAGGTAAGGCTGCGGCTACCTGACGTCGGATATCTGCTAAAGTGGATGACAGGTTAACACAATATGACAACATAGCATCCTCACATAACGTTGTGGAGGGAAGAGGACATCCTGGAGCCTTGAGTCCAATCTGTGGAGGAGCCCCAAAAAGGATTTCAAATGGGCTGAGTTGGCTCCGCGTTCTTTTCCTCATTCTCATGTACATCAGCACAATGGGCAGAGCCTGTGTCCATGACAGACCTGTGTCTGCACAGCATTTTGCTAGCTTATTTTTGATTGTGCCGTTCTCTCTTTCCACTGCACCCCCACTCTGTGGATGATACGCACAATGCTTCCTGATGTCCATGCCCAGGTATTCTCCTATCTGTGTAATGGCCTCATTAGCAAAATGTGAACCGTTGTCGCTTGAAATTTTGTCTGGTAGTCCCCATCTAGGAATGATTTCCCTCAGTAGTGCCTTTGCCACAGCATTTGCTGTCTGTGCTTTACTGGGAAAGCTTCAACCCATTTGGACCACATGTCAACCACCACAAGACAGTGCTTCTTACCCTCTGATGGGCTAAGCTCAATGAAATCCAGCATTAGGTGCTCAAATGGCCTGGTGGGAGGTGGATGTGCTCCGGGTCCTGTAACCTTTACTGGTCTACCAGAGTTTTGCGTAATGCAAATTAGGCATGCCTCGCAGTGCTTTTGAGCTGTTACTGTGAACCCCCTTGTGAACCATTCCTGATTGATAGCTTCTAACATCCCTCCTTTTGACACATGATCTAACCCATGTGTCAATTTAGCGAAATGAGGGAAGAAATGTCTTGGGAGACATGGATTGGAATTTGGACCAACCCAGATGCTGGAGGTTGGGTTAAAAACAGCCCCAGCAGCCTTCCACTGAGCTTTCTCAGTTTTCTCAGCCAGCTGCTGCATGGAAGTCAGTGATGACATTTTGTCCGTGTAGGAGGAGACAGGGATTTTTACAAATGAGTGTGCGTGAGGTGCGAGAGGAATCAGAGCAGCTGCCTTTGCGGCTGAGTCAGCAGACGCATTTCCTAGGGAAACTGGGTACTGTACTGCTTGTGTGTGCGGCACATTTACAGACTGCAAAGCTCAGATGGGAGCAGAATGGCGTCTAGTAAGCCTGCAACAGTACATGGTTAAGTACTGGTTTGCCATCAGATTTCAGAAATTGTCTACACTTCCAATAGCCCCAAAATCATGTACTACCCCAAAAGCATAACGTGAGTCAGTGTATATAGTCACGGTTTGCCTTCTGCAACCGTGCAGGCCTCAGTTAGTGCGCATGAGCTCTGCTGCTTGTGCTGAGAGGTGACATGGAAGCGGTCCAGAACGGAGTACAGCAGAATCTGAAACAACAGAAAACCCCACCCGATTAGTGCCCCCCTGTCGCGAGAGGCAGACCCATCCACATACAAAATCAATCAGCGTTGGTTAGAGGAACGTCCTTTAGTCAGGTCTAGGTGTGCACACAATGCGAAGTTCGGCAACACAGTCGTGTCGTCACCGTCTTCAGGCAAAGGCATAAGAGACGCTGGATTTAGAGTGTTACATCGCTTGACATAAACGTTAGGCATGTCCAACATGCATGTGTGATACCTAAGGTAACGTGCAGCAGAGAGGTGTGATGTTCTCTGTTCACAGAGGATGAGAGAAACAGCATGTGGCACTAACAGGGTCAAAGGTGCATATCCCACAATGTCCCGTGAGGAGTTGAGCGCTTTTCTCAGCGCAGCCACTGCACGGAGACATTTAGGCAGACCAGCAGCTACAGGATCTAGCTTGGAGGAGAAATAGGCCACAGGCCTTTGTTTTCCCCCATGATCCTGAAGGAGACTGAGGTCATACACCCATGTCGTTCATCCACTGCCTGAGTGAAAGGTTTAGTGTGATCAGGTAGGCCCAATGTTGGTGGGGATTGAAGAGCCAGCTTCATTTTAATGAAGGCTTCATCGGCTTCAGGTGTCCATATAAGGTGATCTGTAGGTTTCAAACCATTGACATGCGTAATTGTATGCAGTGGCAACTCGATTGGAGAATAGTTTGGAATGAATGACCTGCAATATGAGCACATCCCCAAAAATGACATAATCTGTCGCTTAGTGACAGGTTTTGGCAGAGCAGCCAATGATGCAATACGCTTATCTGAAAGCGTTTTCCCCTTTCCTGAAATGACATGACCCAAAAATGTAACTGTTCTTTGTACATATTGGAGTTTGACAAACTGGCTTTGTGGCCCTCGGCTGCGAGGTGTTTTAACAAAGCAATGGTGTCGGTTTCACATTGTTCAGCTGTGGGTGCGCAAATCATAAGATCATCAACCATACTGTATGAGAGCCGTGCCTTTAGAAACTTGGAGAGAGGCCAAACATGTACACAATGCCTCGGTTGTACACAGTAGGAGATTCACAGTAGCCTTGACACAAACGTGTGAATGTGTAAGGTTTACCATCATATTCAAATGCAAACCAGAATTGACTGTCTTTGTGTACAGGAACACTGAAAAATGCATTTGAGAGGTCTATGACAGTAAAGAATGCTGCAGAGGCTGGAACCTGGGAAAGAATCAGATAAGGATTTGGGACGAGCGGCGCGTGGGCGTGCACTGCTGCATTCACAGCTCGTAAATCCTGGACAAATCTCCACTCATCAGGAGGTTTGTCTCTGATCTTTTTGACAGGAAACACTGGAGTGCGTACAGGGGAATCTTTACACGGAATAATGACCCCTTGTTTAAGCAGAGAGGTAAACACTGGCCTAATGCCATCAACAGCTTCACGTTTCAATGGGTACTGGGGTTGATGTGGACGGAAAGTGGACTTAGGAGTGATAACTACCGGTTCCGCAGAGCGAATCAATCCGACGTCATATTTGTGTGCTGCCCACAGTGTCTGAGGCACTGTTTTTAGCGCGTCAGGGAGCTCAGAAATATGACTGAAAAATGAGAACTCCGAGCCGGACGGGTTAACATAATCATCATTGTCTGTGAGGATCAGAGAACGAAGTACATGAACTGGCCAGTTAATGTTGTACTTAAACACGTCATGTACTTGGGAAAACTCAATCAATGGGTCGTCTGTGCTAGTCCAATCAGTACTAGATTCCCAGTCTTTAACGATTGGACCCAAATCCCTCCATCTATCAGTCGGCCCCCTGGCTAGTGAAATGTGTGGGACCGCCCCTGGGATTTGATACAGCTTGTGTTGTGCGGGTGTGAGTGTAACAGAGATGGCGCTACACAGTGAATCCCAATACATAGTTTTAAGCATGATCTCATCATTCAGACATTCCAGCAGGAAACTCTCATCAAAGCTTTTACACGGTTCATTAATCACTTTAGCAGTACAATGCAAATGAGAAGTTTCCATAAACACAGCAGGTGGAAAAACACGCTGCTGAGTCAAACGCAACAATTCTTGAGAATCAGGATATGTCAGCAGCCATTGATACACACTCAACAGTTCTTTATCATCCACAGTGGGGTTTTGCACCATCGCTGGAGATGGCCGTCGGACTTTAAGACCCTCATTTGTGGAAATGAGGTCTAAGCCGAACCGGAGAATCAGATCTCTGCCCAGTAAATTTATCGGGCAGACTGATGATAAGAGGAAACTGTGTTTGACTGATGTGGGAAATGGATGACTGTCATCACCGTTATCTTTGCACTGAAGCGGTATAGAAAACTTCTCCTTTACAGTTACCCCAGCCGCTCCTATTGAGTGAATAAATCTGCCACTAAATTTGCAATCTGGCAAATCTGCCCTTTTTACAACCGAGTGGGTTGCCCCAGAATCAACCAGAAATGTAACATTAACACCCATAATAGCTAAAGTAAGTGTTGGAAACTTTTTAAATGCTGTTTCAGTGTCATATTTCAGATATGTACCATTTTCAATTACAGACATTTTCTCTAAACCTTCCAATTTCTCAATAGCCTGTTTGATGTGTGTGTGTGTGTTATCACTTCCCTGATAAGATGCGGCGAGCAGAGGTCCCGTCTCCCTGGACCGAATTCCTTCCTCCCCCACTCCCTCCGCCGTCTGATGTCAGTTTGAAGAATTGTCTTTGGTTTTGTCCGATTGATTTGGTTTAAAGTTCTTTTCCTTTCTTCCGTGTGGGCATTCCCCGATCCAATGATCCGTCTCTCCGCAGTTAAAACGGCGATCCTCGCCGTTTCGGTTGGTCCGGCGGCCACCTCGTCCTCTGCCTCTCCCTTTTCCTCCACGACCTCGGAAACCTCCTCGGTCTTCTCTGCCCTGGCCATCACCTTGGGCTTGGTTTGACCAGGCGGTTGTAACAGCCTGGACCATGGTCAGCTGGGCCTTTTCTTTGCGGTCGCGGCGTTTCTTTTCCTCACTGGCCTTTTCTTCTAGGATGCGTTTCTCGGCATGTACGGCATGTCGGCGAATTTCATCCAGCCGGGCACCGTCCAAAACACCAATGCAGGAGTTTCGCACTGATGCAGAAATAGCCGGGGATAGGCCGTTGAGGAAAGCATTGCTGAGGTGGGTCTCCCAGACTCCTAAAGCCTGGTCCTCGTCCCTGTTTCTTTTGACAAGGCCGCTATTCTCGATGAACACTTGTTCTAAGCGGTGATAATAGTCATTTACTGTTTCATCCTGTTTCTGCTTGCATGCGTAGATTCTTGACATGTCGACTTTTGCGGGAAACTGTTTTTTTATCGCAGCGTCTAGGCTGGTTATGCCCTCGCGGTAGGCAGCGTTTTCGACCCCATCCCAATCAGGGTTTTTCATGTACTGTTGCCCTGCCAGGAGTTCGGTGAAATGGCTGACGTTTGTCGGACCCATTTTCAGAGTCAACAGTCTCTTTATTTCTGGCATGGTGGGGGAGAATTGTCTACAGAACATGATGAGAGCTGCTCCGAATTTTTCTCCTCCTAACTCAACATCTGGGAGGTGATCTCTCGATATTTCTTTCATCTCTGCTATGGTCCATGGGCGGTAGACGAGTGACGGACCCGCGTGTCCAGCCACCTGGATCATGGGACATCGGACATCAAGAGTTTCGTCCTCCTGGCTGCTCTGGTCTTCATCTTTATTCCGGAGGTGTTCTTTTTTGTATTGTTTTGCTTTTTCCTCCTCGTACTTCTTTCTCTGTGCTTTTTTAAAGTCTTTTGTTAATCTTGCCTCTGCTGCTTCATCATCTTTCCTTTTTCTCTCTTCGTCCCTGCTCTCTCTCTGTTCGTCTCCGTCTGTGGCTGGTAACGGGAGCGTTGGGGGTGATATATTGACCTCTGGTCCAACAGCATCCATCTCATTCTCCTGTAGACTGGGGGGAGGGGGAGGGAAAGGGAATCCATGGTTCAGGAGAGGGTCCCTCATGCCTGTGAAAAGGGGATAAAGGGAAGCGTTGTGTGGGTTATACAGGGGGGGAAACAGTAAACCTTGTTTTTCTTTCTTATCCCCCTGATCGTCAGCCTGTATATTCCTAATGGCCGCGGCCAGCTGCCTTCTCTCACGGCACTCGGCTTCTTCCTCCCAGTATTTTAAACACTTTCTGTGAGTGTTCAGCTCCTCTAGGTCTTTTATTTTAATTGTATTTTTACTCTTCATTCCATCCTCATGTTCCTTTAATTTATTCTTTAGGTTTCGGATTTTTATTTTACTAAAAGAACCTCCCTTTGGAAATCCGAACATTTCCGTCCATATGTTCAATTTAGACAGACTGCTTTCACCGTGTTTGGCTCGCATGACATCTACAATCGGACCCTCAGGAGGATGTACCAGGCCCCCGTTCTGCTTTGCTCCCATAGCAAAGTCTCTAAGTGTTTACTCTAAACACCCCGTGTTATCAAACACTATTTTTCACCCGTCGGTGATGTGATATTTGTTCCTCAGTACAAATCACACAAAGACTGATCGTAATCCCAGGCTACGATTGGATATTATCAAATATCCTACTTTCGAGCGGTCCCTCTCATAAATGTCATGGAGTTTGCTTACGTTTAACTTTAAACAATTTTGTGATTGACACTTTAAACAATTTAGACACTGTACATCTCACCGAGTATTGAAAGCCTTTTGAGTTTGTTGGATCTCGTGAAGTCAATCGGTTCCACCCCGGCGCTGGTCCTCTCGTCCCGTACGGTTTCTGTCGAGGTAGAGGAGAATCCGAGGATCCTGGAGCGACCACCAGCGTCCGCAGGTGTCCCCAATCGAACTTGCAGAGATCCTGCCGACAACGCCAATTTGTTATGGAAATATTAGACCCAATCAATACTGTGGAGATACATAAATCAGAATGATCAATAATAAATGGTGAAACAAGCAGAGTTGTCTTTTGTGGTTATTTATTTGAAGCTTCAAAGACACAGGTCTGACAGAGTACAGAGTATTCTGAAAGAGTGCGCGCGGAGTAGAAAATGCATACAGGTTATATAGGATCTTGTTAGTTCAACAGCATTTCGTCACTTATCGAAAGGAGGGCCCTGGCAGGAGAGATAAGATTTCCAAAGGAACAGAAACTGTCAATCACTAATAGATTAAACTAGGAACTTGTTCAACAGGGGAAGTGAAGAAACTTTGTCAGCAGCAGATGGAGGAGACAAGAAATGGAGAACTTGATTATGGGACAGGGAAGCTAACAGGAACTTGCCCATTGCCCTGTGCTTGGCACCCCGGTCCCTCATACAGTTCAGACCTTATGTGACCTTAAAGTGTCAATCATAAAGCAGACAAAGGACATGACCTAAAACACATCATCCAGACCTTACTCCTTCGTGTTTAAAGGTCATGAGTGTCAGTACATCCTTAGGGGAACTGTTGTAAGTGCTGACAGAGGTTGTAAGCTAAAATACATATTATCTGAGACTGCTATGGTTGCAAAAATGGGTTATAGAGCCAAAACACATCATTTCGAGGAACTGCTGCAATATGACGTGACCATACAGTTAGAATATAACGTCTGCATTACATATAGGGTTTTAACCTACATAGATGATAAAGTTTGCCACTACATATTATATATTTTTGGGCTATTAAAATGACATTTCTGGGTGACTTTGTCAGTTTATCGAGCTCAGTCCACAATTCCCGGAAACAAGTTTAAATCACCGTTGTCACTGTTGTGGGGATTTAGGAATGTACCTGTGTGTGTTGCGGAGCTTCCATGCACTTTAAATCCATTGATTTGCCCTTTTCTTTGGGGTGTTTTTGACTGTTTTTGCACTGTGCTCACTTGGCTGATGCGCCCTCCTGTGGGGACACATGATAACTGCACTCAAATGGCTTTTTAAACGGTTTTAAATCGTTTTTTCACTTTTAAAAACAGCTTTCTGCACTGGAAATGATTTCTAACCTTTATTACCGTTATGGAGGGGCTGCAGGGAGACTTTACCCGCCTTGTAAGCCCTTCTTCCTGGGTAAAACAATCAATGTATTTCCGCCTGCTTTCCATCAGCACCTGACAGTCATTTCAAAGGGTTTTAAATCGTTTTTTCACTTTTAAAAACAGCTTTCTGCCCTGGAAATGATTTCTAACCATTATTACCGTTATGGAGGGGCTGCAGGAAGACTTTACCCAGCGTCCACACACTCATTCCGGGGTAATAAATGTGGATGAAATGGACAGGTTTCAAGCTGTTTTTCCGGGTTACATAGTGCTGCGAAGCAGCCTGTCAACTCTGGGTAGGTGGGAGAGAGCGAGGTGCTGGAAGGAGCTCTCTGGGTCACAGCCCGCTGCTGCTGCTGCTGCCTCCCTCCCTCCCTGTATTCACAGCACTGTTCCCCAGCTTTCACACACTTCTTCCTGGCTAAGAAAGCCATGTGCATGACCCTGGAGCTCTGCCTGTGAGTGTGGGACCCTGCCTACAGCAGTGAACCTGCTGCCAGCATTACAAACATATTAATCAGGCATTTTAACACTTTTTTCCATGAAAATGATTTTTATTCACTATCATAGGGCTATATAAATCAAATTCCGGGTAATTAGGAGCACAATTGTACCTTTTACTATTTAAATGTATTTGTATTATATATTTTTGGGCTATTAAAATGACATTTCTGGGTGACTTTATCAGTTTATGGAGCTTAGTCCACAATTCCCGGAAACTAGTTTAAATCACCGTTGTCACTATTGTGGGGATTTAGGAATGTACCTGTGTGTGTTGCGGAGCTTCCCTGCACTTTAAATCCATTGATTTGCCCTTTTTTTGGGTGTTTTTGACTTTTTTTGCACTGTGCTCACTTGGCTGATGCGCCCTCCTGTGGGGACACATGATAACTGCACTCAAATGGCTTTTTAAACGGTTTTAAATCGTTTTTTCACTTTTAAAAACAGCTTTCTGCACTGGAAATGATTCCTAACCATTATTACCGTTATGGAGGGGCTGCAGGGAGACTTTACCCGCCTTGTAAGCCCTTCTTCCTGGGTAAAACAATCAATGTATTTCCGCCTGCTTTCCATCAGCACCTGACAGTCATTTCAAAGGGTTTTAAATCGTTTTTTCACTTTTAAAAACAGCTTTCTGCCCTGGAAATGATTTCTAACCATTATTACCGTTATGGAGGGGCTGCAGGAAGACTTTACCCAGCGTCCACACACTCATTCCGGGGTAATAAAGCCATGTGCATCACCCTGGAGCTCTTCCTGTGAGTGTGGGACCCTGCTTACAGCCGTACTTATGTTCTTGTACATTTCACGAGTCAAATGTGGATGAAATGGACATGTTTCAAGCTGTTTTCCGGGGATACATGGCAATGATTTCTAACCATTATTACCGTTATGGAGGGGCTGCAGGAAGACTTTACCCAGCGTCCACACACTCATTCCGGGGTGATAAAGCCATGTGCATCACCCTGGAGCTCTTTGTAAGCCCTTCTAACCATTATTACCGTTATGGAGGGGCTGCAGGAAGACTTTATTATTCAGAAATAGCACATTCTGAATGACCCAGTGTACCTGCAAAATGATGATGCAAGGCTGGGTAACGATGTGTACACTGCATGGACATACTTTTGTGCATTAAAGTATGTGTAATAGACATGTATTTAAATCACTTTACCCACCTTGCAAGCCCTTCTTCCTGGGTAAAACAATCAATGTATTTCCGCCTGCTTTCCATCAGCACCTGACAGTCATTTCAAAGGGTTTTAAATCGTTTTTTCACTTTTAAAAACAGCTTTCTGCCCTGGAAATGATTTCTAACCATTATTACCGTTATGGAGGGGCTGCAGGAAGACTTTACCCAGCGTCCACACACTCATTCCGGGGTAATAAAGCCATGTGCATCACCCTGGAGCTCTGCCTGTGAGTGTGGGACAGATTCCTGTACATTTCATGTACATTTCACGAGTCAAATGTGGATGAAATGGACAGGTTTCAAGCTGTTTTCCCGGGTTACATAGTGCTGCGAAGCAGCCTGTCAACTCTGGGTAGGTGGGAGAGAGCGAGGTGCTGGAAGGAGCTCTCTGGGTCACAGCCCGCTGTTGCTGCTGCTGCCTCCCTCCCTCCCTCCCTGTATTCACAGCACTGTTCCCCAGCTTTCAAACACTTCTTCCTGGCTAAGAAAGCCATGTGCATGACCCTGGAGCTCTGCCTGTGAGTGTGGGACCCTGCCTACAGCAGTGAACCTGCTGCCAGCATTACAAACATATTAATCAGGCATTTTAACACTTTTTTCCATGAAAATGATTTGTATTCACTATCATGGGGCTATATAAATCAAATTCCGGGTAATTAGGAGCACAATTGTACCTTTTACTATTTAAATGTATTTGTATTATATATTTTTGGGCTATTAAAATGACATTTCTGGGTGACTTTGTCAGTTTATGGAGCTTAGTCCACAATTCCCGGAAACTAGTTTAAATCACCGTTGTTACTATTGTGGGGATTTAGGAATGTACCTGTGTGTGTTGCGGAGCTTCCCTGCACTTTAAATCCATTGATTTGCCCTTTTTTTTTGGGGTGTTTTTGACTGTTTTTGCACTGTGCTCACTTGGCTGATGCGCCCTCCTGTGGGGACACATGATAACTGCACTCAAATGGCTTTTTAAACGGTTTTAAATAGTTTTTTCACTTTTAAAAACAGCTTTCTGCACTGGAAATGATTTCTAACCATTATTACCGTTATGGAGGGGCTGCAGGGAGACTTTACCCGGCTTGTAAGCACTCATTCCGGGGTAATAAGGCCATGTGCATCACTCTGATGCACATGGGATCTCTCTGAGACTTCTCGCGACATCCAGAGTTTCTACACGGACCACTATTGCGGTAAGCATGTTGTAACTTCCGGTTGTTGTTGTCATTGTCATCTCCGGGTATCCCGTGTGCCTGTTCTGTTGCTGATAGCTTATTATCTTAACTTAATCGATCGTTTTAAAACTCTTGATCACGGCAACTACCTGACGTTGTAATCACACGTTACTACAGCTTAAGCACTCACAACTCTCCTTCTCTTAGCGACTGTAACTCCACAGTTGCCTACACTCTTTTCGGGTTTGCTAACGGTAGCTACTTTAGCTTGATAGCTAGCCATGGCTCTTTCCCCACCCTCGGGTGCTATTCCCTGCTCTAACTGTCTCATGTTTGGTTACTTCCCTACCTCCTTTACTGGTACCGATACATGTGTTAAATGTAGTATAGTTGTTAGGTTGGAGGCGGGAATCATAGCCATAGAAGCCCGGCTCCGCATCTTAGAAAGTAACTCAGCTACAGTAAAGCCCATGTTAGCCGGTGCGGACCGGCAAAAGATAGCTCCTATTAGCCGTCCCCCGGCAACTCCCGAGCAGCAGGGAGACTGGGTGACTGTTCAGAAGGGGCATAACGCGAAACCCGCAGGTCCCCACCAACCCGTTCACGTATCTAACAGATATTCCCCACTCAGCGAGACACCCGCTGAGAAGCCAACTCTGGTTATTGGTAGCTCTATTATGAGATACGTGAATTTAGAGACCAAAGCCTCCACAGTCACATGCATTCCGGGGGCCAGAGCGGGCGACGTTGAGGCGCATCTTAAACTGCTGGCTAAAAATAAACGTAAATACAGTAGGATTGTTATTCACGTCGGTGGTAATGATGTTCGTTTACGCCAATCAGAATGCACCAAACTTAATGTGGAGTCGGTGTGTAGTTATGCTAAAACAATGTCGGACACCGTAATATTCTCTGGTCCCCTCCCCAATCTGATCAATGATGACATGTATAGCCGCATGTCATCATTTCAGCGCTGGTTGTCTTGGTGGTGCCCAGCAAACAATGTGGGCTTCGTAAATAATTGGACAGCCTTCTGGGGAAAACCTGGTCTGATTAAGAGAGACGGCATTCATCCTACTTTGGAAGGTGCAGATCTCATTTCGGCAAACATTTCAGGGCTTTGTGGACTTAATCCATGACAAACTGGAGTTGAGACCAGGAGGCGGAGTCGCAGTCTTACACGCTTCTCTGCGCTCTCTCCTAGGCAGTCATCCATAGGAATCCCGAACCCAATAAAATACCCAATATTAGCGGTGTGTGTGTCTGCCCAAGGACAATTAAAGGTAAAACCTAATAGAGGTGTCATACATAATAACCTAATAAAAGTAAATGTAACAACTACTACAGTGCAACAAAACAGGAATATTAAATGTGGTCTCTTAAACATAAGATCTCTAGCATCTAAAGCAATATTGGTAAATGATTTAATATCAGATTATAATATTGATATATGCTGTCTCACTGAAACTTGGTTGAGACATGAAGAATATGTCAGCATAAATGAGGCCACTCCACCCAGCCATATCAATACTCATATTGCCCGAGGCGTGGGCCGAGGAGGTGGAGTTGCAGTAATCTTTGACTCAAGTTTACTTATCAATACTAAACCAAAATTAAATTATACCTCCTTTGAAAGTCTCGTTTTTAGTCTTACGCATCCGACCTGGAAAACTTTGCAGCCAATCTTATTTGTTACAGTGTACCGTGCACCAGGTCCTTATTCAGAATTCTTATCAGAATTCTCTGAGTTTTTATCAACTTTGTTACTTAAAACAGATAAAGTAATTATCGTAGGTGACTTTAATATTCATGTTGACGATGATAAAAATAGCCTTACTGTTGCATTTAACTCTATATTAGATTCTGTTGGTTTCTGTCAGAGTGTAAATAAACCAACCCACTGCTATAATCACACTCTCGACCTTGTTCTGACTTATGGTATTGAAATTGAGCAACTATTAGTCGAACCGCATAATCCTGCTTTATCCGACCATTTCTTAGTAACTTTTGAAGTACTGTTACTAGACTACAAAGCATTAGTCAAAAGCTCCTGCAGCAGAAACCTATCTGTTAGTGCTATAGCCAAATTTAAGGAAGAGATTCCACCAATATTTAACTCGATAGCATGTCTGCATGTAGGGGAGGAAACTTATACAAAATGTACACCACCCCAAATTGATCATGTTGTTGATAGTGCTACAGATGCGCTGCGAATAAAATTAGACTCTGTTGCTCCTTTGAAAAAGAAGAAAATAAAACAACATAGATTAGCTCCATGGCATAATGCCGAAACCCGCAAAATAAAGCAAAAGTCGAGACAACTTGAAAGGATATGGCGTTCCACTAAACTTGAAGAATCTCGTTTAATTTGGCATATTACTCTCAATGAATATAAGAAAGCACTGCGTAAAGCGAGAGCAGCCTACTACTCTTCATTAATAGATGAGAATAAGAATAATGCAAGATTTCTTTTCAGCACTGTAGCCAGGCTGACAGAGAGCCACAGCTCGATTGAGCCTTCTATTCCCATAGCACTCAGTAGTAATGATTTTATGTGCTTTTTTAACGATAAAATTGTTACTCTTAGAAACAAAATTAATGACCTCTTGCCTTTGACCAGTATAGTGTTATCAACAGCTCCCGGAAACGTAAGTTCTAATATTACACTAGATAGTAAACTAGAATGCTTTTCAGCCATTAACCTTGAACAATTAAATTCAATGATTCTCTCTTCTAAACCATCAACGTGTATGTTAGACCCAATTCCAACTAAGCTGTTGAAGGAAGTTTTTCCATTAATTGGCACTTCTTTATTAAATATTATGACTATGTCTTTATTATCAGGCTATGTTCCACAATCATTCAAAGTAGCAGTGATAAAACCGCTTCTTAAAAAGCACAACCTCGATCCAGAGGTTTTAGCCAATTATAGACCTATTTCTAATCTTCCGTTCCTCTCAAAAATTCTTGAGAAAGCAGTCGCAAAACAGTTGTGTGATTACTTAAAAAACAATGATTTATTTGAAGATTTTCAGTCTGGCTTTAGAACACATCATAGCACAGAGACAGCTCTGGTTAAAGTCACAAATGACATTCTAATAGCCTCTGACAAGGGACTTGTCTCTATTCTTGTTTTGCTCGATCTCAGTGCTGCATTTGATACTATCGATCATGATATCTTATTGCAAAGACTAGAGCACTTAGTTGGCATACAGGGAACTGCTTTAGGCTGGTTTAGGTCCTATCTATCTGAACGCTCTCAGTTTGTACGTGTCAATGATGAATCTTCCACGCAAACCAAAGTTAGCCATGGAGTGCCACAGGGCTCAGTGCTCGGA
>CM053264.1:813137-815637 GCA_028583405.1 Pogonophryne albipinna | reverse complement strand
CAGAGAGAAAGTTTGACTAAAGCCATAAACAGACAGAAACTCTGGTTAAACAATTTCCACAATATTGAAAAGTACTTGATATACTTAAAGGCTTGATGCCTGCAACAGGATATTTGATTAATATATGTATTCATTTTAATCACAGAGTAACAAGACACACAATCAAAGTGAAGGTTACAAAGTATTCATGGGAATTGATAGTTATATGTTTCTTCTCCTTCCTAATGGTTCAAATTGAACATATTATTTGCTGTACCTAACCATGTATACACAACAGTGCAGAAGAATATTATATTAAACAGTCACACCGAGCAGTATGCACTGAGATGTTATTGAAACGTTGACTAAACGACAGTGTTTGTGAGACAATAAACACACAGAAAGTCAGGTTAAACCAACTCCACAATATATTCATATTATATAATATCATGTTTGTAATATTACATTACATGTTGCTTGTTTTGCTAAAATAAAGCTGTAAATACACACATTAATGTGCGTTGACATCTTGCAATAACTAACACATGTGTTTGTTTACCCGAAATCTCAACCTTCAGACTGTCTGTGAATTGATAGTTATATGCATTTTAAAGCTAATATACACAGACTGTCTGTTATTAAAAGATATCAATGCACATGAGCAACATGTAATATTACATTACATGTTGCTTGTTTTGCTAAAATAAAGCTGTAAACATGTAACACATGCGTCACATTTGCCTCTGTCTAATTTATGCTGTGAATTGTGCAAAAACTGTGTTTTGAAAGTATTTAGGAATATTATATTAAACTACTAAAATACCTGTTCAGCTACTAACTACTCTGTCATCAAAACCTTTATTTATTCAGGTGAATCCCATTGAGATCAATGATCTCTTTTTCAAGGGAGACCTGCAGCAGTAAGTTCCACAAGAAGACAATAAAAACATACACAACAAAAGGACATCATACAGCAAAAGTACAGGGATTACAATTTACATATTTAACCACATGTACAGGTACCAACAGCATCTGATTTTGCAGCATCCAATCGAGCTTTAAAAACATGTAGTGGTACTAGTTTGGTAATTTTCCATTCTTTTTGCAGACTGTTCCAAGTTAGTGGAGCTGCACATCTAAAAGCCGTCTTCCCTAAGACAGTCCTAGCACTTGGCACATTTAATAAAATCATAGCATGCGATCTCAGGCAATAAGTACTTTCAATTCGCAGAGAGATCAGGGAGCAGATATAAGATGGTAGTTTATCCAACATGGCTTTGTATAAATGTAATAATGTATAAAGGTCATCTCAGTATCCTGAGTTGTACCACCCCCCACTCTGGTGTGAGAGGAGACATTTGCATGACCTACAAATGGATTCATAGCTGAGACTTCCAAAACAACTCCAAACCCCCCACAAGACACACCCATACCTGAGAGGGGCATTGGAATATATTTGCATGGGTGTCCATTCCATTGTGTTGGGCTCTCTCAGAGAGTTAATTGACCCCGAGCCACAATTCACACCCTTAACTGAGAGAGGGGGGTGTGAGGATGTGTGCATGTCTGTGACACAGAAAGTCAGGTTAAACCAACTCCACAATATATTCATATTATATAATATCATGTTTGTAATATTACATTACATGTTGCTTGTTTTGCTAAAATAAAGCTGTAAATACACACATTAATGTGCGTTGACATCTTGCAATAACTAACACATGTGTTTGTTTACTCGAAATCTCAAACTTCAGACTGTCTGTGAAGGTTGAGATTTCGGGTAAACAAACACATGTGTTAGTTATTGCAAGATGTCAACGTATATTCGTATATTCGTTTTTGGACTTCATTATTAGATGAACATGGTTTTAGTTGAACATGTTCTAAAACGTTGACATAAACTCAAAGTACTGTAAATAAATCTGTGCCTGTGGGGATCAGAGGATATTTGCATGGGAGTGACCTCCATTGTCTTTGGAATAACAGGTTTGACGAGGCCAAAGTCAGAGTAAAAACACACACACATGTAACACAGTATTCATTGGAATTGATAGTTATATGCATTTTAATGTTTTAAAGTGTCTTTTTGAAATGTGTTTGTTTCATTTCTATTTTAAATGTTTTTTTTCAACTTTCACTTTGAATACTCACACTGAGAATTCAGCATTTAATCCAGCTTTTACGTTGACTTTGTCAGACTAAGAACAACAATTTCATTTTTAATTCAATACATCTTCTAAATTAAAAATGAAAAAGACTTATCAGACATATTACACGTTTTTAAATGTCTT
Source organism: Pogonophryne albipinna (assembly GCA_028583405.1). NCBI lineage: Eukaryota > Metazoa > Chordata > Actinopteri > Perciformes > Artedidraconidae > Pogonophryne > Pogonophryne albipinna. Next base: position 813,367 of record CM053264.1, on the reverse strand, counting down.
TCTACATGTGATTATTTTGTTAGAAAAGTTTTTAGATGCTTCTATTCATGTTATTGATTTGTGTCAATATTATAGACCACTTTGAATCTCCACCCCCCTCAGGGGCGGATCGATTACTAGGGGGGAGGTGGGTGGGGCTGGGGTGAGGCATATAAGCTGCTCCTTTCATTCATTGTTACAGAGCTTCAACCTGTTCACTCAACTGATCAACAACCAAACAACTGAGAACT
>CM053264.1:775962-812637 GCA_028583405.1 Pogonophryne albipinna | reverse complement strand
TCGACTAGGGTCTGGGAGCTGACAGGAAAGTTCAACACATGCATAATGAATGCTATCCATGCTATCTGACTGTACCACTTCGGTTTGGTGATGTTACTGAATAATCGCTATGGCATTAGCATTTCCCCCAGAATAGCAAACTGAAAAGCGAATAAAGAACGACAGTGCAATGTACAATTAACGCATTACTTTTAACCACTGCGTTACATGTAGGCTACTATAAATAGTGGTGTACCGTAGCTGAGATAACATTTACGGGTTAGAGTTAGGCAAGCAACTCACAGCAGCAGTATGCCTACACTATTGTCATTAGTGGCGTGAACGTTACCACAAAACTATAGGCATATATATTATAGTTCATAACAGGTAATGTCAAAGCTATGAACTGCATTGTTGTAGTTTAGCTGCTATATGTAACATCTAACATTTACGTCACCTGTAAGTTACGACTAGATGCCGTTTGCATGGTGGAGAGCAGCAAGGTGATGAAGGGACCTTTGAAGACTGCAGCGCATGCGCAATTCTTATCTCATAATTATGACTTTTTATCTCATTATTTCGAATTTCTTATCTCATAATTATGACTTTTTATCTCATTATTATGAATTTTTATCTCATAATTATGACTTTTTATCATGACTTTCTATCTCATTATTATGACTTTTTATCTCATAATTTCGACTTTTTTATCTCATGACTTTTCATGGGGATTTAAAAAAATGTAGGTGGCGGAAATGGGCTTCCATACTTTCCTATCCATAACATTTGTGAATATGTTGTCAATGAGTGTAGCACTGTGTGATGTTTATTCTGGTTGGTCGTGTGATTGTAGGATACAAACTGTTGCTATACATAGAATTAATAAATTCTGTAGTTGCATTGTGTTCTTGTGGGTTCAGCAAATCAATGTTAAAATCTCCACATACAAAGAGCATTTTCTTGCTGCTTGTGTAGTTATAAAGTTCAGCTAGCTTTTTCTCAAATGTGTCAATACATGATCCTGGTTTTCTATACATACAGCTTATCAGAAGGTGTTTCTACTGTTATGCATTCCATAATGTTGTCTATAGCAAAAGACATATTACTGACAGATCTACTTTTGTTAATATAAAGTGCAGTCCCCCCACCTTTAGAATTAGTCCTATTAGTAAAAAACATTTTGTATCCCTCGATTTCAACCATGTCAGCTTGCTCCTCACCAGTGTTGGGTGCAACGCGTTACAGTAATGTATTACTTTTTGCTGTAACGAAGTAATGTAACGCATTACTAATGAAATGTGGGTAATATATTACAATTCTCAGTAACGCAGTTCCAACACATTTTAACCCGAAATGAAATGGTGTTTTGTTTTTTAAGACATACAGACACCAGACAAATTGTGCGGGTAGATTAGTAAACCTGGTGTGTTTACCCTTCAGGCTTCGCGTCGGGACCTTCGGGGCAGTTGAATGTTATGCACCCTCTATTCAAAAAAAAGAGAACGGAGAGAAAAATACAAACAACAAATTGTGTCAGGTGCGCGTGACCTGCTCTGCTGCGCGTTCATCATTTCCAAAGTGCTTCCACAGCAGTGACACACATCTGTGGATAATCATTTATACGAAAATGGTTAAAGCAACCATCACTAAACGCCAGCAACACTGCATCTACTGCAGACCGTAGCAACAGGCCAGATGGGGGACATCACGTTACCCTCCGTTGTGGACACTAGCTTACTCGCCGCCCTCGCCGGAGCAGCACTCTTCGTCTCCCCAAACTACGCAGCCCCTCTGCGGCCCGCAGGCAGGGGCGCCGTAAGGGGGTGAAAAGTTAGGACGATTCTAAGGGCCCGTGACTGACAGGGGCCCCAACATTTTTAGAATATTAAGAAAAAATGTGTAAGTAACCTTTCATCAATCATCAATAATTAACATTAATATAACGTAATATTGATAATGTACTCCCTAAAACTTACGATTCATTTCACTTTTTTTCTTCCAAAAGTTAATTATCCAAAGCATCGAACACCCCCCTCTATTTACATGTAATGGTTTGGTCCTGCCTCCAAACGCTTTGCGGGGCCCTTTCTAGCAGAAAGTGAGAGCATGTGAGGAGGAATGCTAGTAGGCCTACTTACGTGTGTACGATGTCTCAACGACTAACAAAGTCAGGCTTTCAAGAAAGAAAAGAAAGGAGAGAAAGACAAGAGAGAGGGACTAAAGGGCATGTCATGTCATGGGTATGTCACCCAGTTTTTCAAAAGAAAAGGTGGGTGTGGTCCATGAGTGGTGGAAATTAGTCTATTAGCTAAGCTTAGTCCATTGTAAATAATAATTGTAATTTTTTGCTGACATTAAAGGTGTGGTAGGTAAGTTTGAGAAACCGGCTTGAGATACACTTTTTGTTATATTGCATGGAATGCTCTTAACATCCCGATAGCAATGAATATCTTAAATGCTTTGACAAAAAATCCATAAAAAAATTTCATCTGTGGAAGCCTGTAAAAAGCACGACCAATCATTTTAGCCGGCCCGGCTAAAATAACTGGATGGCCTACCTGCCTGTCAGCCTTCCATCTGTGCACAAACTTGTCTCGTGCCCTCATTGGTCATGTGCGCGTTCGTGTGTGTTGGAGGAGGAGCTCCGGAGGAAGTGGCAGATTTTCTCCAGTTGTGTATTTACAAATTCTAGCGCACTCGAGCTGGTTTCTCCAAAATTACCTACCCCACCTTTAAGTACTGTTAATATCTTCACAGAAAATGCAGAGGTTTTTCATTTCACTCCTTTTTTAGCTGACATTTAATAAATGCAGGTACATTTTTAGCAGCTATTCATACTAAATCAGTTGTCCCTTCCCCTGGTGCCAGGACCAACAGATCCATCTTTAGGCTCCGCAGCCCTGTCCCCCCATAAGGCTTTGCAGTCTTGCCATGCTGTCCATTGAAAGCCAGTTGGCTAGAAAGCTGGACTTCAAGGACTTGATCAGTGACTTTGCCTGTAAGAAGGCTAGGTGCTGGGCTCTTGGTGAGTAAGGCTGAGCCAGGGCTCGTAATAACTGTTAAAGGGCAAGGCTATGGTGGCGATATTGGATCACTACACAAAAGACTGTGAACAGGTAATAGGCTCTGATTTAGCACCGCCATCAGGCCTTTTCACTTCCATTTCCGTTTTGTTGTCCGTTTACACTTTAATACCCTGTTATTTTGTAGTTGGTATGTATATTTAATTAAAAAATCTGCTGCTTATGTTATTTTTTTTGTTATAGCATTTTATAAATGATAATATTGGTGTTAATGTTTATTTTGATTTAAGAGGTCATGTATATTTAAGTTATATTTATTTTGAATGTTCCATTCAAAAATGTTATTAAAAAGGCATGTACACCATAAAAGATGACTATTGAGGTCTATTGTCAGGAATGTTAGTGTTATATCAAATAGTGAATTCTACTGTAGTAGAATGTTGCAGTAGAATTTGCAGTCTGCACAGTGTTATATGTTCACAGCTCAGTGTCAGTAAATATTGTGCAGTTAGTATTGGACAACAAGATAGATGCAAGCCTGTACAGGTAGAGTTATTTAAAGCATAAATGAGTCAGTTGGGTTCTGGAGGTGTGGTTACAGCATTGTGCTTGGTTGGCGTGGCCTGGGCCTAGTGGTGGGGCCCAATGTGATATCTTTTCATGGGGCCCAAAATCCCTGGCGGCGCCCCTGCCCGCAGGTGCCAGGATACCACGGCAAAACAGAGCCTCGCCCAGGTATATCTAAACAAGTACCCGCCTGTACAGTGGGGTTAGGCGGTCATTTTGCAGCTTGTGGTATAAAAATAGACAAAGGCTAGAATATTCATGTGAAAATAGTGCCATATTCTGCCATGCCTGTAGAAATGTTGGGTCAAACATAATGCATACAATAGCACAGATGCCTTCACCACAAATGGCTACAGAAAGATCTCATATCCCAAGCTTATCAACAAGCTGATGTTGCAGCTGAAATGTTCTCCAGGTCACAAAGTCAACCTCACATGATGATGTGATACCAGTTTTCAAGCACAGTAAATATTCTCTTCCCAGAGTATATGATGGGACCAAAGTGATGATTTAGTACATGGTTTTAATAATACTTTTGCTTTTCAATGTTTGCCATTTCAAACCATGAGCTGGTTCAAGTCATATTTGCCTTGATTTACAATATGTTCTCATTTGTTTTATCAGTACAGCTTTGAAGCTTTTGTGCTTTTCTTTGCCATAGTCCACTTTGGAATATATGTTAGTTTATATATAAGTCATTTTGTTCTGGAACCGGGCCTGTACATGGCCATATACTAAACACACTACAGAGCCCATTCCGTGCCCTGTTATTGTTTACTTCCTGTCTGCCTTCTCCTGGTGATTTATCTGACGTCCAGCGCTCCGTCTTTTAACCTCTTTTCCTTTCTCTTTCTTGATCCTCCTTAGCAACCTTCATTATAGTCCTTGACAGTGGTCTGTACTGCTGTATTAACAACATGTCACATGTTAAGAATGTACAATCAGAATCGAGTATTCAACTAAGCCGTGTAATACAAGGTGTTAGTAGCCTTAAGGGCCTACACAGTTGTTATGCTATACCACATTGCCCTTCACTGGATGTATAATGAGCTGCACTAAACTACATTTTAGCATTTAAAATACCAAGCCATTCTTTTGCTGAAAGTAACTAAAAAGTAGTGTAACTCATTACATTTCAGAGACAGTAATATTGTAATGTAACTTATTACTTTCAAAAGACAGTAATAAGTAATATGTAATATATTGGAAGTAACTTGCCCAACACTGCTCCTCACTAAGCCAGGTCTCTGATATTGCTAGGGCTGCAACTCGTTTCTCCAGTTGCCTTAAACAGTGTTTGATATTTGATACATTTGAAATGAGGCTTCTGCTATTAAAATGTAATATTGATATTGATCCATACATTATTCCATTTCTTTTGAGTTGATCTTCTGTGTAGTATTCACATTGGTTATGGATGTTATTGTAGAAATTATTTTCAGGGTCAATATCCTTTTCAATGTCTTGTGATTTATGTTCCGTGTATTTGAAACATTTCAAGTCCAGTTTTTCATATTCAGCAGGTGAGTGGTTTTTGTCCAAGCTTATCATGGGTGTTCTTAGTGTGTTCATTTCAGTGTGAGCTATTCAGTTACCTTATGTTGATTTTGATGTTTCATTCCTCAAACTGATCCAGCTTGGTGATGTCCCGGATAATGAGCACTTTCGCCATCTCTGCTGTTGATCCATTTAGTTTGATAACATTTCTACAATGTGTCGACCATGTTGCTTGAATCTTGTTTTGTTTCTTTAGTATACGTGCTCTCCTTGCGATGTCCGCGTTCTTCTTCGTAAGGTGTTCGTTAATGTAAACATTGGTCCCTTTTAGTTTCCTTCCTTGTCTGAGGAGTGCATATTTATTCTTCCTGTTGATGAACCGGATTATTACTGCTGGTGTGGCTGTTGTGTTCTTGCTCCGCAGGGCATGACAGGCCTCAATATCTCCGCTGTCAACAGATATGCCCTTGCTGTCCAAAAAGCAAAGCACCTGTTGCTCCAGCGACTCACGGTCCACCTCCGGAGCGTCGGTTCCCCCTCTCCCGGCGGCGGTGTCCTCTGAGGCCGCTGCCGCCCTGGCATAGCTCCGGTGTCTGGTCTTCAGACCGCTGATAATCAGATCGTTCATCCTGTTGTGTTGTTCGAGGTCGGCCACTCGATTCTCCAGAAAAGTGATCTTTTTGTCCTTTTCAATGTTTTGTATTTTCAGAGATTGTACTTCTCCCATCAGCTCCATGATTTTATTTTGCTGGGCCGCGACTGTTTTGATTTCGGCTGACAAGAAGTCGAGAGATTTCTTAATGTCCTCCACCTCGTCAGGGAGGTTTGCATTTTTCCTGGGTGCCATTTTTAAAGCCCCTTTTCAGTTTTGCTCTTTTGTTATGTTTATTTTCGATATCTGTCAGGTTTTGAGGCAGTTATCTCTCAGATTTTGTAGCAGCACTCGATTCCGTGTGTGCACTCACTTCCTTTCTGTTTTATTATATGAAACAGTATTATTATATTTATTGTATATTTTGACATTTTTTGGTGATTGGTCCCCCTACATATGTGTATGTATATGTGTATATATATATATATATATTAATGTTGAGGCAAATTTTAGGAATGATAAAAAGTAGTCTAAATCCTATAGGCTAAATGTCGTCCCTGATATACCTGGTTTAAATGTAAGAACAATATATTATATACAAATAATTATATTAAATCTTGTTTTTTGCCTTAATCTATGGTCTGTGTCCTTTCATTCATCCATTTACACCTATAGGGCCCATTCTATGTGTCAGTTTGAAGACCTTGCTGCACTAGCAACCTGTTAGGGGCTGGTGACAGAAGAGATTACCAGCCCCTAATAGTCAAATAACAAACTTTTATCATAAGATAACACTCTTTGGTACATATAAATAAGGTTTTTTGGGGGTTGGTCTCCTAACTTTAATAATGACAGAAAAGTATAAATATACCTTTTGGATTTTTCCTTTCAAATTTCATTTCCGCCTAAATTGTAACAGTGTTTAATTGTATATTTTACAAAGATGGACAAAGGTATTGGTACAAAATGTGCTTTAGTGTATGCTTTGCCTCACCCTGAACGTATAAACCAAAGTTGGTGACATTCTGATCCTTATTTCCAGATATACACGTGATAAGGTTGACATGGCCCTCTTCAGAGGAGCCTACATTTTCACTATTTTCGGTTATGGGAAGGTTCCATACATCAACCAATTTTTTTTATTTTGCAGTACAGATGTAGCACCTCATTTCAGACTCCAGCTTACAGCTTCCTGCCTACGACCTGCCTAAGACCAGTATCGAGGAATGTTAAGCCCTCCCACTATTTTCCAAGAGGGCGTTGCCAGATTTTTAATTTCAGGTTTTAACCAGGAGATGGCGCTTCATTCACAAATACAGAAAGACAAGTTTCATGGACTTTCAGTTGTGCTTTGAAGAGCATTTGAACACATCAATATTTTAGATCAACTAAAGTAGTGGTTCCCAACCTTTTTTGAGTACTGTACCCCCAAAGCATTTCAAGCCAACCTAAAGTACCCCCTACTACGCAATCAATCGTGGTGATCCCCAGGATATATTAATAGTCTATATATTGTGGCAGACCGGCTGTGTGTGTGTGTGTGTGTGTGTGTGTGTGTGTGTGTGTGTGTGTGTGTGTGTGTGTGTGTGTGTGTGTGTGTGTGTGTGTGTGTGTGTGTGTGTGTGTGTGTGTGTGTGTGTGTGTGTGTGTGTGTGTGTGTGTGTGTGTGTGTGTGTGTGTGTGTGTGTGACATGGATAAAGTCACATGGTCACACAGGTTGGCAGTTTATTGAAGTAAAGCTTTAGTTCTGAGGTCTGACATCATCACTTCATTCCCATTGTAACATTAAGTTAACAAAGCACTGAAGAATCTGCTACAAAACTAAGATAAGATGAGATGAGATGAGATGCGATACAATCAGATGAGATATTCCTTTATTGATCCCCTTGGGTACCAGCTGCAGCTGGTCCCAGGCTCTGGAACGCTCTGCCCTTGCCTGTGAGGTCGTCCCAAACACTAGGTGCTTTTAAATCCTCCCTGAAGACGCACTTTTTCTCTCTGGCCTTTTAAACTTGAGCAGAGCATGACGGTTTTTGTTCTGTATTTTAACTGTGTCTGCCTCATATTTGTTGTTTTTGACCTGTCCTGCGATTGTTGCAGTGTGTTTTTGTATCCGTGTACAGCACTTTGGCGCAACCTAAAGTTGTCTGGAAATGTGCTATATAAATAAACTTTGATTTGATTTGATTTGAATGTGGGTGTCATAGCAGCATGGGGGAGGGGGGTATAGGTATGGGCAGGGTAATAGCAGAAAGAAAGAAATATAGAATTAGATCTGAATATAAAAATGTGAGCGGGATATAATAACCATATACCGTAATAATCAAATGTGTGTGTGTGTCTGCATGTGTGTGTGTGTGCAGTGGCAGCACATATCAGACCCGGGCCGGGGGGGCGGGGCCACATGACCGGGCCCTTTAAACCCAATAAAGCTTGACATTATATCGGGAGTCCGGGGTGGTAATCTGACGCTCGTGCGTAAAAAGTCGCTCAGTCAAGATTCGAATTTAAAACAACGTTTGAAAGAAAAGTAACCAAAGAAAAGGTGTAATATTTAAGATTTCGTTTCTACAAAGGGTATAGAAACGAAATATATATCAGATAATAATATAATATGACATAAAGTCCAACAAACCACAAGGACAACGAAAACATAGCCTAATAATATGACTACATTTCTGACACACCATTCACCATGGACAGCCAGCAGCCACCATGAGAGCAGAGCAGTGTATAGTCAAATTGGCACGTCGGCCCACATTAAAATTGGCACGGCGGCCCACATTAAAATTGGCACGGCGGCCCATACCTGTGTGTGTGTGTGTGAAATGTGTGTGTGTGTAGCCAGGGCCGTATCCACCATTGAGGTCACCGAGGTCCGGACCTCGGTAATTTTTTCCGAGCTGTGTATATAACAAAACTTCTGAAATAATTGCACTAAACGGGGTATTTTGTAGAACTTCCATTTACTGCCGATGGGTGCGCTGCATAACTACGTAGCCTCGATTGAAGCAAACAGAAGAAGAAGAACCACCGCAGCCCGGACTTGTACCGGAGCAGCGGAGGAGTGATGAGGTATCTAGAGATCTGAGTCCAGCGGCTGCTTGTGTTTCTGTTCATCAGGACATCATATGACCAGCAGATCCTGTGTGAACGCTCTACGTTAGTCAGTGGACGTCCGACAACATGCACACTAGTTTATATTGCAGCTATAGGCTATACTTTGGTTTAAATTGCGTGAATAAACTAGCTAGAGAGCTAAAGTTAATTACGTTCATCCAATGTCAGAAGGATTACCTTTTAACAAACGTTGTAATGCTTTTCTTTCATTTCAATTTGAGTAAAACATTGGAGATATAACATTGTATTGTTTTCTTTTTACACTGACTCAGATATAATGAAAAGACTACGTCAGTCGAAGCTCAGCGTTGGTAAGGAAGAGACAGGACAGGCAGAGAGAAAGAGAGAGAGAAAGTGATGGAAGTCAGGGAGGAACTGCAGGTCAACTGCAAGTCACACAAAATAATGTAGGCTTAATAACCCCATCCATCTATCTATCTATTTATCTATAACAATAGTCTTCATTTACAATATAGACAATAGGCATAATTCTAAAACAACATACATCTATTGCAGTTATGATGTCATAACAACATACAATTGTATAAAACACAATTTGCTTACATCTTTGTTCTCTTTTGAGAATCAAACATAACAGCTTTAAATAAAAAAAATAATGCAAACAAACAAGTGAAATGAACTAAATTGCTGAATTGCTTTTAATTCACTGGCAGGAGCGTCAAGTGAGGAGGAGCAAAAAGTGAACAACGAGGGAGAGATTGAACAAAGAGAAAGAGTAGAGGACAGAGAGAGTAATGAACAGGAAGAAGACAGAGAGACTCAAGAAGATGGAAGAGAGGTTATGAAAGGAGAGAGACATGGAAAGTGAATGTTGACAATGTTTTGTGATCATTTTAGCCTCTTCTGCATGTCCAGATCATTAATAGTAACGATCAACTGATTCTTATGTATTACACTTTCAAAAATAATTGATGCTGCATCCACTGACATGGTTTGAAATCAATATATTATCCCATTTGTGACCCCCCACAGGACTTAAAAAGCACCTAACTAGATCATGAAAATCCCAAAAATCACGGGGGGTATACCCCCAACCCCCCTAGCATTTTTGGACCTCTGTATTTAGGAAATCCTGGATACGGCCCTGTGTGTAGCTAAGGTGAAACCTGGGAGTGGAAGAAGGAGAGAAGTGACGAGGAGAGAGAGAAGAGGAGGATATTTTTGTCTGTGTGACCCAATGCGACAATTAATGTGACACTTAAATCATATTCAATCATAACTAATCATATACATTATAATAGCCATTGTTTAAAGACTTTTAAAAAAAGTAAGGTAACTCACCAATTAATGTGACACTTGAGCCTGTTTCTCCCTCATCAGTTTTGTGAGTCTGGGGGAGATTATTGCAACAGCTGTGACCAGGTTATTCTCCAAGTTGAGTCTGTTCCTGTGTTTAGTCTTGATGTGGGTCATGGCGGAGAATGTCACCTCACACAGGTATGTGGACCCAAAAGGCAACAGTTCATTCAGGGCATGTTTCCCCAATTCAGGATACTCCTTCTCCACACCACACCAGAACTGTGTCAGTGGTGTGCTTGAGTACCTCATCTTCAGGCTCCTATCTGAGGACACATCTATGAGGTCTTCTTGCAGTCTGGCGGGAATGCTGCTGTTAATGCACGTCACAAATGGATTACGCACCCAGTCCAGTGTGGATGACTTGTTGTCAATATCAGGGAAGTAGGAGTTGAACTCATTCTTGAGCTTGGACAAATGTGTGTGTACTATTTTCACAATTGGAGCTCTGTCACATTCACCAGTAGCAATGTATGCGTTCAGCTGCAGGAAACAACTTGTATCCCCTTTTTCACATTTGCTCTGCCAGAGCTTGATCTTCTCCATGAATCCACACACTTTGTCATAACATTTGCTAAGAACATTTGTGTCTTTACCTTGAAGAGAGAGATTCAGCTGGTTGAGTTTGCTGAAAATATCAGAGAGGTATCCCAGCCGAGCTACCCAGTCAGCGTCGTCGAACATAGCCACAAGTGGGTGTGTGTGCTCCGACAGAAATGCCCTCACTTCATTGCGTAGCTCGAACAGCCGCTGTAACGTCTTCCCTCGGGATAACCAGCGTGAAGCAGGAGCTGTTTATGTTCTGACCCACCGTCTTCACAAAGTGACTGAAACAGTCTATGATTCAAAGGCCTGGACTGTATGAAGTTGATCACTTTTACGGCATCATTCAAAACATCGTTTAACTCTGGACTCATTCTCTTGCTAGCTAATGCTTCTCGGTGAATCATGCAGTGCGTCCATGTAACGTCAGGGTTTACCTTTTTTATGTGGGCCATTAATCCATTTACTCTGCCGGTCATCGTCGCAGCGCCGTCTGTGCACACATGAGAGCAGGATTTCCAATCCAGCTTGTGTTGAGAGAAAAAATTGTCAATAACGTTAAAAACGTCCTGTCCGGTAGTTCTCGCCAAACAGAATGTGCTCGTTCATCTCCAAAGTGTCTTCGTAACGCACAAACGCAATCAGTTGTGCTTCCCCACTGACATCCGTTGATTCGTCCAACTGCAAAGCGAACGTACCAGACGCTTTACATTTTTCCACCACTTGGTCAATAATGTCAATTCCCATGTCGTCGATCCGATGGCACACAGTATTATTTGACAACGGCACTTTCTTCAGGACATCAGCTGCTTTCTTATCGAGCATAGTTTCTGCGAGAATTATAGCAGCAGGCAAGATTAGCTCTTCGGCTATGGTAAATGGCTTTTTCGATTTAGCAACGAGTAGCGACACGGCATAAGATGCCTCCAAGGCCTTGGTTGAGACCGATGTCGCTTTCTTTCGTTTTTCTTGGCTTCCCTTAAATTCAGCCAGCTTTTGGTGGAAAAACTCTGCAGGCTTACCCACACAGGCGGGATGTCTAGTACTAAGGTGCCGATGTAAATGGGATGGTTTCATGCTATTATTAGAAAGCACGTCGCCACAGATGAAACACATTGGCTGCGGTGGCTCTGTAGTTGTGACCGTAAACCCGGAGAGCACATAATGTTCACCAAACTGACGATTCTTCACCTTCTCTGTTTTCATTTTCTTGAGAACGGGTTCTCCTGATTCAGCAGTATCACCTGTGCTGTTGTTTCTGGATGAACCAGCTCGACTCAGCCATTGATCCATAATGATTATGTTAACAGAAATTGATCTCAATAAACACCAGCGCATTCACTTGATAGGATGTTGATATTTCGCTAGCTAGCAAGAAAACCAGCGCGCCACTACAATGGTGATGATGATGTAACACCTGACAGTCCGGCGGGAAGCTGAACGCCGCACCAATAATAATATATAGCCAGCAAATTATTACTTAATTTGAATGCCCCCAATTTTGGTTACATTATTACAGATTATGCATTATTCATTATTCGGGTACAGTTTTCCTGTAAAATGTTTAATACAAAAAAATCTAAAATCAATTTTTTTTTTTTTTACTTTTCAAAATCTTTTCACGTACCCCCTGGGGACCACCCACGTACCACTAGGGGTACGCGTACCCCCGGTTGGGAAACACTGAACTAAAGTATATCTAATCTTGTAATTCAATAATATATAGTCTTTATATATTAAATAATCATAATAATGTAAATGTTTACATTACACTACTTTTTTTGTTATGCTCATACTTTTACCTTTACAATCGTTTGCTTTAATATGCAGTATATTTTTTGTATATTTTTGTGTTTGCTTCCTCCTGCACACATACCGTATGATTTATTATTATTATTATTATTAATATGAAGATATTATTAAGATAAGATAAGATGTTACTTTATTGATTGAACATTTTAGTTTAGAATGTACAGTCCCACGGTAATTCAGAAGGCTCACAGGTCACATTCCGACCATTATTTACAGTTTTTCTCGATTGCTAACACACTAAAATGCTACATAAAGCACAATTATTTTAACTGACACTCAAAGAGCAAAACATCGGCTCAAATCTCCAAAACTCTAAACATGTTTTCAGCTTTTCACACAATTTGCAAATCAACATGACACTTTTTGCAAACCACTGCACACGTTTCTCCACGTAAGACACAGGTATCTGACATAAAGTCACGTGTTAGCTGGTTTAAAACACTGATATTCAAAATGCCTCACACATGGAACAATAATCAAGAAACACGTTCCACCTGACCAAACACCTGGTAGCATAATTGTTGGCTCATCAATCAGGATGTTAGCACTATAAAAAGACCACAGGTGAGTACTTTCTTACAGCAACAATGGAAGCCAACATGGAAGCAAGAGGAGTGAGAGGAGGAGGAAGGAGAGTGGGTGAGAGTGAGAGGAGGAAGAATGAGAGGTAGAGCTGGAGGGAGAGGACGTGGACAAAGCAGAATACTCTCTAATGAAATGAAATGTTATCAACCATGGTGTGACGATGAGAGAGGCTGGACAGAGGGTTCAGCCTAATCTAAGCCGATTTACTGTCGCCTCTGTAATCCGGACACTTAGACTTGAAAACAGGTTAGTTACCAGTTTGTAGCTCTGCATAATTCATGATATATCAGTGCTTATATCTGTTGTGTGAAACGTATTTACTTCATTACTGTAATTGAATTGTTGGCATGTTGCATACTATAACTGTACAAACATCCTGCACAATGTACTGTGGTAGACTTACTTTGATGCAACACAGACACTGACCGACCACTATGTCTTTGTTGTTTATCTGAAGGACTGAGAAACAAAGAGGTGGAAGGCCAAGGATGTTCAATGAGGCACCGGAAGCAGCAGTTACAAACTGGGTTTTGGCAAACAATGCCATCACACTTAGAGAGATCCGAAGCATAGTAGCTATGTGCTGGGATGCATGTTGCACAATGTTATCTTTGAATAAAATGTGATGTTTTTCAACAACTCATTTGTATTTCTTCATTTACTGTATTTATGTATAAGCAAGCAATCTTTCTCTGCAGAAACCTCTATGTACAGAGCATAGCCCATAACAGATGGAAGTGCTTTAGATCAGTGGTTCTCAAATGGGGGTACGTGAGATTTATTTTATGTTAATGAAAAAAACGTAATTAATGCATTTAAACAAACTACTAATAGTAGATTAACTACTTTATTCAAAGGTTTACAGTAATTCTGGATAATAAAATGGGAACAATAAACGGGTGCTCTCTTTTCCTCTCCCTCTCCTGACAGCCCGTCAGTCTCGTGCAGCTCGCTGAATCTGTAATAAGTGACACGACAGTAAAGAATACACATATTTATAACTAGTATAGCTAGATCCAGAGTAGATAAACTAGCTAAGTGTGTTCTCTTAGTGTATTTAATGTTGCTCCGCTCAACGGTCCGTCCCGGGGGAGCTGTGATCCGGAAGAGCTGACTTAATGAGCTAATGATATGACTGCCTGCTTATCAAAGGACACCTAAACAATAAGCGTTGCTTGGCAACGGCGTGTGGCCGCAAAGTATAGCATTATGCATATGTTTATATGAGGGGTCAAAATCCCATGCTCAAAAAATGCTCATATATTTTTTTCTCTTCATTCCCCACGGCCCAAAATAAATTAACACCAATTTTAGGGAAAGTAAGGAAGTTTGAGCAGTGTGGGTTTTATATGAACAGAGTTACACATATTTCAAAACGCAAAGTGTAATAACTGCAGTTTGCCTCCCTGTCAGAATGACACAGATCCTCAGTGAAGCTCAAGCCCATGATTCACTAAATTAAGTACAAGTTATTAAAAAGATCAGTTCAATGCAATAATGTCGTCTTAGTGTTATTGCATGATGTTAAAATTGGTTTGCCATGAATTTAGTGATGGATTGTAAACATTTGAAATGTAGCATTTAAGTGTTTCTCAGTTACTGTTGTTGTTTGAATAACTCAGACACTGATGGTGCAGCGCTGTACTGTACCTCTTTATATAGGCTTTTTGTCCCCTAACAAATAGTTGTTGCGCTGATCAGGGGGTACTTGGCTAAACTTTTTTTTCAAAGGGGGCACATTATTGAAAAAAGTTTGAGAACCACTGCTTTAGAGGACTAGACCGCATCCTTGGACATAATTCAAATAAGGCCTCCGTTCACGCTGCATGACCCTTTTATTGGCCAGCTTTCACATGATGAATTCAGCCCAGAAGAGGCAGCGAGGTGTTGGTTTTTCTGACATCCTTGGACTTGTTTTCCGCAGCGTTAAACAGCAGGAATGTGGTGGCATTACACGTAAAATTAGATCAGGCTGATCGAGTTGAACAAAGTCACATTTTAAATGGATCTAATATTAAAGACAGCTGCTTGCTCTGCTATCTTTTATCTAATGTCGAAGCTGCCTTTGAAGCTTTTTCTCTTTTAACCTCGAGTTGAATGATAATCACAGATATGAGCGTCCTTTGAAAGTGATCAGAATCAAGACAAACGAAGTCATTCAGCCATCGGACTCTGGTGATGACTCAGAAACTTCTTTATCTCCGTGTTTTAGCGCTTTTCCTTTCAAGAGCCAACCGCTAACTAAAACCACCATGCCACTTCCTTTCAACATCTTGTGTCGTGTTATCTAGTTTCGGGTGTGAGATATTTTTTTACATTTTGCCAGTAAGTAAGATAAGGGAGATAATAATAAATAATAATGATATTGC
This sequence comes from Pogonophryne albipinna, assembly GCA_028583405.1. NCBI lineage: Eukaryota > Metazoa > Chordata > Actinopteri > Perciformes > Artedidraconidae > Pogonophryne > Pogonophryne albipinna. Next base: position 797,232 of record CM053264.1, on the reverse strand, counting down.
ACATGTTATATAGCAGAGAGGGATGGTAATGGTACACATAAACATGAAACAAACACATACACACGTATAATACACTGCCTTCTCTGATTTGTCCCATTGTCCAAACTGGAGAGGAGACTCAATCTCACATTGTTGTCGGTAGTGTTAATTTTTAATTTAGTCCTGTGTCAAATATCCTTGTTAGTTTTAGTCCTATTGTGTCACCTTCATCCTGTTTTTATTTAGTCTAAAAGTCTAAGTCTTATTTTAGTCAAAGAAAACTAACTATTTTAGTCTACTTTTTGTCAATGAAAACTGTTGACATTTGAGTCTTTTTTAGTCATCAGATTATATATAGTCAAACTAGTCTAGCCAAAACCAATAATTTGTCATTTTAGTCAAACTTATTTCCCAATAAAGATTATGAGACATGAGACTCTAATAATCTCACATCATTGTCGGGACACTTGATCTTTGGTTGTGAAGAGATCGTACCTGGACCTGTGTGTGACCACATGTCAACACACTGGCAGTGTCCTCTTAAAACTCCCAGTGTTCCTCCTGAGAGACAACATTTGAATGCAGGTCGAGTTGACATCTCTCTTGGTATCGAAGCTAAAGGACACTCCTGAGTCTCCTGTCTTGGAGTGGGTGGCACGCAGAGCTGCTGCCAAATCCTCCCCGACTGCAAGGCAATTACACTGATAAAGATCTGGACAGTGAGGGGAACACGCCTGGCTTTCAGAGAGGCCTCTATCAAGATGGAGCTGCAGCGCTGGGAATTACGGGGCAACACATCACAAAACTCACATTTCGGATCATATCACGGCTTTGAGTCTTGGATTAGTACATTTTTCGAATCGTAATCAAAGAAAAACTTGTATACATGACGGTCGATGTCAAAGCATTTCCTTCTAACAGTTGTAGTAACTCAATTGTTCCAATAATGCGGTAAAAACATGCCTTCAATATCCTCAGATTGTGGCCCCTGGTTCTTCATATTCACAACAACACCTCATACATGCCTGCTGTCGACATGTGATCATTGTAGGCGCGACTGTGAACTCAACGTTCTACTTCCTGCTGCAGCTGTGATCTAACAGCTGGTTGCACATTGTGAGAACACAGTATCCTCCTTGTGTAAGTCATCCCACAAAAATGTGGCCTTCTCGCATTGCCTTGAAGTGAAACTGTCTTTGCTGCAATGCAATACAATACAGGCATGACCACATTTTAAACATAGTATTGTCAAAGCTTCCCGCACGAACAGCATAACACAAAATATAGTGTATATGCCACTATGCAATGCACTCTGAGTTCTCTGGAGTAGTTTCGGCCTTGTTTGCTGTTGCTTTTCGCCACAGAAGCTCCTTATAGGATCACAAACAAGTCGATCTGGCCTCTGTTGCCGCTCAGCAGGAGGCTGATGGGACTCAGTCCAAAAGCGTTGGTGTCGCCATGTCTCGCTGATGTGGCAATCAACCTCCCCAGCAGTGTTTCATGTGGGGGCTGGAAATGTAATCTCCTCCTACACACACACAAACACCCAGGCGTGGAGAAATGTGTAATGAATGGTCAGGTGGTGATTTACAGCCGACTAACCTACCCATTTTGTTCCCTCTGCGATATATCCCTGCGACTGTTTAAAGTTCCCGACGTCCCTTGGTGACATTTGGGTGATTGGTAGCTTCCTCCTGTCTTTCGTGACACGAGTCCCTTTTGTCTTCCATGGAGAGAGACCGGTGCTTTCACAGCTCCGGGCATCTTCACTGCTTTGTCTCTTTTCAGATATCGATCCGCGTGCATCTCTGTTTCAAAAAACAGTGAAAGATGAGATCCAAGGTCTCAGTGTCAACAGAGGATAGAGACGAGGACAGGGTTTCTGCAGGGGATTACACCTGTCCTGGTAACCTGAGGGTTCAATCTTTTGAAGGCTTTTATTGTCATTCGTACACAGTGTCGATGAAAATCTTAGGTCCTCCAACAGAGCAACACAATAAAACAGATTTCGGTGTTAAACTCACAGATTCTTTTCCAGCAAAACCTGAAAAATGTAATTTAAGCAATTACCATTTTAAAGCACCTCTTAGAGTGAGAGCAGAATTGGTGGTCTCTTATTTTAAGATAAGATCGATAGTAATAAAGCACACAATCCCACTCGGAGGGAATAAGTTGAGCCGTCCACTCCCACACACACTCTCACACACTCTCCCACACTCAAACACTCGCATTAATCCTGACACCCTGCAGTCTTAATTGAAAGCTTTGAGTTGTTGTATTTTCACCTTGGTGTTTCTCTACTGCCAGCAACTAACAACGTTCAATTAAAAAAAGTTACAGAAGGAAATTAGAGATTGTTTTCAAATGTTCTCCCTGATTATTAGCCCTGGTTGATTTGCATTAGAGGTCAGCTGACAGTATAAACAGTAAACACTGAGGCTGTTATTTAATAGACAACATTTCCTGTACGTTCATTATGGGTGTGAACATAAATAACAATAAAACCAGTCTGAATAAAGAGGTTATCATGGATTTAAATGCATTGAATGGCTAATGCAGACCATAAACAGCTACTGTTTTCATGCCATCAAATCTCAGGGTCTTGTTATCTCACAGACCTTTTGAAGTGGAGATGTGTCTCAGCTCTGCTTGGTTTGATATGGCAGACAGAATCAATGCTAAAATTGCAAGCAGCATAAACCCCAGTGTGTAAATGTGCTTGGTTCTCGTGTTGCGCTCTCTTGAGATCTTCCATATGGAGTGCGTAATATCTGCTTATAGCCGAGTTGTAAACAGACTGCGAGACGGCTTTCCTTTCATTAGGTTTCCTGCCTGAGTAGAGTCTGCGTCCTGAGGCGTTTGTGACAGTATGTTTCACTCCTTGCACTACTTCTGCAAGTAACATGTAGTAATGATTCCCTCAAACCTCCTCAAATGTTGGCACGAGAGTCTTAATATAAACAAAATGTAACTGCAAGGCTATGTAAGGCGCTGTTGTTTCAAATGGAGACAGTAAGGTAAACTCACTTTAGGTCATACCAGCAGCTGTCTTCAGACTGTCCTGTTTTTCTCAGTTTTATATCATATTAAACTGACTTAGTTTTGGACTGATGAAACAACACATCTGCTTAAACCTGGAAGAACATTTTGAACTATTTGAAGACATTGAAATGATGAGCAAATGATAAATAAATCAGAAAACCAATCTGATAATGAAAGAAATAGTTGGTTGCAGCCCTAGAAGCAACATGAGTCACCCATCTAAGGCGACTTTCAAGTATTAAATCATTATTGTCATTCTCTGTTCAAAGGGTAGTCTAATAGAAGAGCACTCTTCAAATTAAAAGTGCCTCCCACCATGGCATTTATCAATTTTGGAAAGTAATTTATTTCCCAAGAGTAAATGACTCAATAAGGCTGATTGGTCCGGAGGTGGAAGTCAATAACACTGGCTCTCTGATTCATTTACCTTCTGTCTTTCAAGGCTTTTCTAAAGGTGTCTGCTTTGTCCATCAGCGCACTGAATACATTATCATGCAGAGTTTTCCACTGAAACAATGGGTGAGTGGCGGCTGCAGCAGAACAAGACTTTAATGAAAGCTTTTTGCTAATCATGTCTAATCAATTTGAATCTGTGTGTTGAAGCCACTCCAGGAAAACACACGTATATCTATCCAGACGCCTACAGCCCCACACACACACACACACACACACACACACACACACACACACACACACACACACACACACACACACACACACACACACACACACACACTCTTTGCTCTCCTTTCCCCACAGGCAGGCTTGTCCCACTTGAGGTTGATTGAGGAGGAAGGGGCGGGCTGTGAGGAACATCTGGGGCTGGCTGGGACACCCCACTTTCCCCAGTTTTTTGTTTCTTCCTAAGCTCCAATCTGTGGCTGTTTTGCAAGCCTCCACCAATCAGGGGAAAGGACATTTCAAGGGGGTGTTTCGGGCATGGAAAGTAGGGGTTTTTGCACTGGAGCGATGGTGGGGTGCCAAAGATTGAAATGCCAAAGCAAAGGAAATAAGAAAATCTGCTATTCTTACTCCTTTTATTATTGTGTTCTGTCCCTCTCCCTCTTCTGCTCCTCTCTCTGAGCTGCTCTCCATCTCCCTCGGCATCCTCTCTCCTGCTTTGTCTCCTCTTCCTGCGTGCCAGCATTGTTGTTGTGCTGGTTAAAGCCACAGCCCTGCAGGAATATAATCTGCGCTGCCTCCTTCTTCCAAATATCAACCTTTTCCCCAGGCATTTCTTTGAATCCACATGCACACTCTTACACATGTGCACAGAGCACACATCCTGTAGCTTCAGCTAAATTGTCTCAGGACAAGAGAGAAGCATGATCCAAATCCTGCATGCAGTCTTGCGCTGAGAGTGTCATGCACAGATGCACGCTGTACTCAAAACCGATAGCGAGATAATTATTTAGCTTTTGCTCTGTGGCAAGCTGCTTCTCAGGTGACATGTGAGTCAAACTAAAGCATTTACTCGCTGCCTGTTTGCAGGAAATGCACACGCCTGGCAGGAAATGCAGACATGCTTTTTAGAAGAAGTGGAACATTGCTATGTGGCGCGACGGTGTGGACAATTCTCATCGAAAGCCCCTCTCGGCACAGCAACATAGAGCAGTGTGCCCCCCAGCCCAAACCCCACACGTTTCCACCGTTTATCCAAATGGAACATTAGTCATAGCCGTGCAAACATTGGACCTCATCAACTTGTATTTTTGGCTGTCCTCGTGCCGCTCTCGGTGCAAAATCTGAATCGTCCTCTTTGGATATTTTTGGAGCGGCCGATCAGATTGCCAGAGCACAAAACAGGGATTGATTACAGCCAGACGCTCTGCTCCTCTCGCAGACGAGGAACAGAGAGAAAGAGGAAACTCAAAGTGGGACGGACAGTGGGGTTACATGGGGAATCTGGAGTTGTTTTTTTGCCTCAAGGACTTTAGTGTTGAACTAGATGTGTGTTTTGACCAGCTCCAAACACATGCCTTTCACTCTGGGAAGCCCCTCTGACTGGTGTGTGTTTCCCTGTCTGTGCCTCGGGAGTAAGAAAGAAGCTGAGCAAAATGGTGCAGTGTATTGTTTGATGAATGTGTACTTTCCACCTCATTCCTCATTCCATCAGGAGATATTCTCGTGTACTTCCCCCTCCACTCACTTTTAGATTAAGTGACAAGGAAGTTATTAGCATTTTAAATTCTGCATTAACACAAAGGGACAATAACAGCTTTCTTTGGGATTAACTCAGGTATTCATGTGGTTTCTATAACTACTGAATTTCCCTGAGTATCGTCAGGGTTTTCTTCAGTATCAAAGTAATCCACAAACAGTTGTCTTTACATTTAAGGGGACAGTGCAAACAGGAAGAGCTGATACTTAAGTCTGCATACTAATTAACGTTGGCAAAACATAAACAAATAGTTAGTAGTAGCCTTTAGTTATATTACATTTTAGTAATTGTTAGTGCTTTGTTAGCAGCAACGCACTTACATTTACCAGGTTGTATTTATCATAGATGGTTCATTATGGTAAAGAAAAGCTCCAAAATGTAAGATTGAACTCAAACTAAGTTTTTAATACAAGCTTCTCTCCAGCTGTTGATGCTCCGTGAGAAAACAGCGGCCGTCAGCCTGCCTAATGTCTAATTGATGAGCTGCTGCAGAGATTCACACACAACCTAAACACACACACACACACTCATACCGCCATGCTTCTTCCTGCAAAGTGCATCTAAAATGTGAATCCAGTGAATCAAAGGACACAAGTCTTTTCTTCAAGCTTTTATCAGCAGCACAGAACCACCTTGGAGTCACTTTAAATCTTCACTGCTGAGGTGTATTTGTACTAGAACACTTTAATAATTTGTCACAAGACTCTCCTCGCCCTTCTCCTGTACGGCAAAAGATTTAGTGCGCTTCACACCTATTTGGTATCCACTGACCAAGCTGTCATCGGAGCAGAGCCGTGGCAGATTTCCTGTTATCTTTAGGAAGGTATTCTTGAGAAGTGAGCCTGAGAATGAAATCAATAAGAGCCAGAGAGACGGGGGTGGAGGGTAAGAAAGCGCGAGAGAGAATAACATAAACCAGATGTCCAAAATCCAATTGTAGAGTTGTCAAATTTCACATTACCTCATTGACTTGGACACACACGGGGAAAACAGTGTGTGACATGACTTTTTGTTCTGAGATGATTCTATATTTAACAGTTATGAGATGGCTGATGCTGCGCTAGTAACTAATAGTGACGTTGGTGCTGTGAGACGCTGCCTGATCTCATCTGTTTTCTGCACAGTACATTTTGAGTCACTTTTACCTCATTGTTTATCTGGGTGGTGTTCTTACCTCTCCCATGCCTGTATTGCGCTTTGTGTACTTTGTTAGAAGACTTGTCATTTGACCTCTATCACTACACCATTTGTGTTTCCCAGCATTTATGTTATCGCTATGTTTGCACAACAGTGGTGTGGCTTAGTGCTTGACTCATTATCACTTCATCATTCCAGTCAAACCTCTTTGTATATCCTGTTGGCCTGAGAAATATGCAAAATACGCCGCTTGCACAAGTTGTTATGTTTAAATAGGAATTTGATTACCCTGGTTGCCATAACCGGTTATGTAACTTCCGGTTTCACAACAAATGAGTCTCCAGTCCACGGTTAATGCTAAAATGTTAAAACTTTGCAATATGGAGTTACATTGAATAATACATTTATTTTGGGGGGCGCCTTTCATAACACCCAAGGACACCTTACAGGGCATAGGGGCAATATAGGGAACAATTAAAACAGTGGATTTAGTGAAGTATCAGCCGGGGTAAGACAAGACAAACAACAGGAAATTGACTACAAAAGGACACAAAAGGACACAGGGTACAGATTATAAAGAAAATGCCAGTTTGAACAGGTGGGTTTTGATGTCGTTATGGAATCAGACTGTCGGATGAGTCGTGGCAGGGAGTTCCAGAGTCTGGGAGTCGAGCAGCTGAAAGCTCGAGCACCCATGGTTTTGAGGCGAGAGCTTGGGACGGTGAGAAGTCCTACGGGCGGAGGGTGCGGGAGGGGGAGGGGGTGTACCCTGAAGGAGGTCGGTGATGTAGATGGGGGCAAGGTTATGGAGAGCTTTGTATATGAGTAGAATGTTTTTGTAGTCAATACGGTAGCGTACAGGAAGCCAGTGGAGCTGAGTGAGAATGGGGGTGATGTGGTCGGGTGATCCGGGCAGCAGAGTTCTGGATTACTATGACATAATAATGATAATTGAATAGTAATACAATCATTTATTTCGTATTGAATTTAGTTGTCTGGAATCATTGAATTTCACTAAATGTGGCGTCGACTACAGCATTTTTGGTATCATGAGGTCCCTTTTCTTTCTACATGAAGCTAAATCCAACCCATGAAACCCTGATAAACACTCAAACAATTATTGTAATATCAAATCTCATATTGTGACGTGTTACCTGTGAACTCTCTGATCAGTATGGGCTCTACTAATGATTCATGAAGTTCTGTGTTTCTCAGCCACGTGTTCTTTAGTTTGACTGAATATTAGTTTGTGATGAGACACATTACTCTGTCTTAAGTGTCTCTAAAGTGGAAATCCTGGTATAAGCTGCGTCTGAATTCATCGGCACCTCTGTTGTGTTGGAGTTATTTTTAGGGGGCTCTTTGGCAGCAACGTCTTCTTGATGAAAGCGAGGAGGAGATTTGCCCGTCGGTGTTTGGCACTCTGTGGCCGAGAGACAGAATGAGTGACAGGTGTTTTTTCGTTGTTTGTTTGGAGGACTGACTGGATGACTGGGCATCTGAAGGAATGGAATGAAAAGTCTGTGCTTTGTGGCTCTCGAATGCTGCATAAGACGGACACTTTAAGGCAGCTTTCAGTGCATGAAATCAAGGCAATAAAAACAAATTCACAATTTGAATGTCAGAAACAAAGCTAGTGTTTGTTTGCGTAGATTTGACTGTGAAAGCATCGGACAAAGGCACAGGCGTCAAGATCCAAGTCCTTCTATATGGAAAATACCTAAAATAGCATCTAAGCCAATATAACAAGACCGGATTATTCACATGATTAGAAAGTCGTAATATCAAAACTATTAAGCTTATAAGCTTGAATTACTGATGTATTATTAAATCAAGCCACTGAAACTGATGTAACATGACCCAGCTTTAATCCTCCTGCAGCTCTGAAACAATAAGAAGCTTTTATTGTGTTCATCTTGTGACTCCATCGGGGATCAGACCTCCCACATATTTCCTCTCTGAACCACAGAGGATTAAAATCATGTCCAGGCGTTTTTTCTGTGTGTCTGTTCCTCATTTGAAATGTGTGTTACTAGAGGACAGTTGATTATATCAGATATCAGTCTCTGCTCTCCATCGTCCATTGACAGGAAGACAACTTTAAAAGTCAAGGTGTTGCAGAGTGCTATTTGATTCTGCAACAACACATGCAGTGAGGCGTACACAGGCACTCTGCTTACTAGATTACAACAGCTTTGTTTTGTAGTGAATGCAAGGTTCATGCACTGATTGATAAAAGACATAAGGGCACTAAAGGTACCATTTATTGGAGCTAAACGAGCACAAATAGACACTTTTTAATTCCCGAAGTGACTTTAAGAATTGCAAGTATTTGAATAACACACACAATAAAAAGGCCCTCATATTAAACGAATTATAATAAGATAAGAAACCTCAATTTTCACGCCCTTAACTGACATCTTCCTGGTGAGATTTTAACTTCTCGTACTCTGTTGGAGCTATATATATCTCTCTTTATATTATGTAATAATTTAACATTTCTTTTCTTGCTGTTTATTATTATAATTTATTTATATGTATTCTTAGTTGACTTCATGAGTTAAAGTAGTTTCTATGCTTTTATTTTGAAGGCATGTTTTGGGCACTGGGTGATTACAGCACCTGGTGTAATTGTATATATTGGAGACAGGTGGAAGTGGGAGCCAGAGCACTAGGAGGCAACCAGGGTGTTTCAAGCCAGCAAAAGGAAAGCCATAGGAAAGGCTTAAGGAAAAGGGATCTAGGAAACCTGTTCGTTGTCGGAATAAACTGCACAAATGGAGAATCTCGTCTGGACCTGGATCATTGCCCTGTGTAAGATCCCTAACTAGTGCCTCAGCGGCTGTATTATTTTAAGTTAATTATCTGTTTTGAAGCGATCAAATCATTTCCACACTAATCTAGCGGATAGAGAGGTAGAATATCTGTTCACCGCAGCGGCTTGTCGTTGTAAATGAACGATGAACAAGAAGCCTCTGCTCCACTCACTCAGACAGAAGCTTGACCCTCCGAATAACTTGAATTGATATAGCGCCTTTCATAACCTCAAGGTCACTTTACAAAGAAACATACAAGGACAAGACATAATAAACATAAAACAGGGGGCAGAAATAGAAGTGTTAATGGGGGGGGGGAGAGTGAGTTATTGTTGGAAGGCGATGTTGAACAGATGAGTTTTAAGGGTTGATTTGAAAATGTTGAGAGAAGGGGCGTTGCGGATTTCTGCACGGAGGGAGTTCCAGAGAGTGGGGGCAGCGACACTGAAGGCACGGTCCCCGGAGGCGTGAATGGAATGGAGAGCAGGCCGGAGTCTGAGGATCGAAGGGTGCGGGACGGGATGTATGGGTGGAGGAGATCTGTGAGGTACTGAGGGGAGAGGGCATGGAGGGACTTGTAGGTGAGGAGGAGGAGTTTGTAGGTGATGCGGACTTGACCGGGAGCCAGTGGAGGTTGAAGAAGTGGGGGTGATGTGCTCCAGGGCTTGGTGCGTGTGAGAACCCTGGCAGCTGAGTTCTGTACGTACGCCTGTTCAGGGTTTTGCTGGTAACCCCGGACAGGAGCCCGTTACAATAGTCCAGGCGTGAGGTAATAAAACAATGTCAGTTTCTCAGCAACAGAGTCGGACAGTGATGGCCGGAGTCTTGAAATATTTCTGAGGTGGAAGAAGGCTGATTTTGAAACGGATTTGATGTGGTTTTAAATGATAGGGTTGAATCCAAGACAACACCAAGGTTGCGGACCTGAGGGGATGGGGAGATGATGGAACCGTCGATGTTGAGGAGCAGATCTCCAACCTTCCCGAGCAGTGCCTTGGGGGGCCACAACCATGAGCTCAGTTTTATCACCGTTTAGTTTGAGTAGGTGCACAAAGCTCCGTAAACACACCTCAGAAAACACACCACCCACTAACTCATTACATCGGTTTGCTTTTGAGCTTTTATCTATTCACCGCACTCCCTATCCTAATGCATTATTTATACCCTGGCTGTAAAGGTCAGTGGCGATGACGTTAACGTCTCTGAATGGGGATATCAAAAAGATGATTATATGGAAGAGAAGCCTGCGTGCGAGCCGTGAATGTTAATCCTGATATTGGCTTCCTGGGATACTGAAATCCACGCAGGCATCCTCAGAGTAACTCCCCCTGCAGTGGCATTCATTTTGTTTATTGCAAAAGGCAAACAATTTGGAATAAAATCTCCTCCTTGACCCGTGTCTTGACTCTTTGTGGTTTCCTGCTGTTATGAGTTGCCGAGCCAAAGGTGATGCAGTTTGCTGAGTCATGGCCGACCACAGAGTAATGGACAGTCTGCAGCTGTCACTCAGGTGGAACCACAGACTGCAGAACAACTCTTAAGAGTCTGATGTAATGTCAATGTTTGTTTTGTAGCATAAAAAGTGTCAACATGAAACTACTTTTGTTGGATCATTTATGTTGTCTCATGAATACTTGTTATTCTTGTCCATTTCATGCCACTTACAAGTGCACGATATTGTTGTGTTTGTGTAACCAATATGCAGTAGCCATTAGAACAGGGGGGTCAAACTCAATTTCATCACGGGCCACATCAGCATTATGGTTGCACTCAAAGGGCCGGTTGTAACTTTAAGACTATATAAACATACATATATAAGTATTTAATATATATAAAATAATGTATTATATTACTTTATTGCCTCTACATTGGATTATTATCGGATAGGGTAAAAGCTTCATAGATAACTACGTCTGAAAGAAGAAGTCTAGGGCAAATAAGTGCAAGTCTCTTCAGTGAGAATGTCACAAAATTATTTTAAAAGAAAAGCCAAATTCTGGAAAGAAAGTGACATTTAAATTAAAAGAAAGTGACATTTTGAAAAAAAAGTCAAGATGCATTGTGGGACATGTAGTTTATGGACATTGTGCATCTGTAAATCGGCCTGTAACCGTATAATAAACATTACATTCTTTCAGAGCTCTTGCGGGCCACATAAAATGAAGTCGCGGGCCGGATTTGGCCCCCGGGCCTTGAGTTTGACACCCCTGCATTAGAGGAACTTCCACATACACATGTTGGAAGTCACTTAGTCCCGTATGGGGTTTCTTTCTCCTCTCCTGTGGCATGTCTGCCTCTCAATTAAAAGAGGAAACGCGTGAGGAAGTTCCTACTGTTCAATCACAGCTGCGCCAATTAAAATGACGAGTCATCGTGCACTGCTGACGCTATCACCTTTTACGAAAACAGCTGATGTCATCTGAACGGAGTGTCTACTGGGCTGAATGAGGACATGGACACCATTGATCGACCAAATGACCTCACATTATGGCCAGGGGGACGGCAGATTCTGCTGCTTGTGTACAAGTTACTCTGGCAGGCTGCCCTCATTCAGGAATTGCTTTTCAGTCCAAATATTGTATTTTCATCTCCTTTTTGCTTCATTACTCCGTGCAATATTTCAAAAGACAAGCGGTTTCTGTTCCTCCGTTGGGAAAAGGCAGTGCGTAGTGCAGAGAGGGCATTATAATCCCCTTGACAGTGATTGCATTTTGCAGCTGACTGATTCAACCTTATTGATTTCCTCCTTCTTCTCCCTCCAGACCTCCTCAATGGAGCCCAGGAGAAGTGCGAGCTGCCGCCTATGGAGGGTTTCCCACACTGCGAGGGCAAGGTCACGGTGAGTCAAGCAGCCTCTCCACCTCTCTCTGTGTCTGTTTTCATACCAGCAATTGTTTTTATTTAATATAAATAAAGGTAGCGGGGGGAAAAGGAGCATCCTCTACTTAACATTTCTACTATGTAAGCAGAAAACATGGCCCACACTTTGTTGACACACCTCAAGTAAAACTATAGTTTATTCGACGAATATTAAACATCAGGGAAATCAGTTCCTAGCAAAGCCCCCACACACACACACACACACACACACACACATACACATACACATACACACACACACGAGATCTCAATCCAATGTTTATTCTATGTGTGTGTTTGTCTCCCTGGAGCTGATGGGGCCCGATCATACCCACCATCTGCTCAGCCAGTACCAATCCTCCACTTACACTGCCAGCATTTCCAACTGGGCGCCATGTGATGCCAAAGACACACACACACATACATTACACACACACTCACACACACCTTATAGCAGGCTTGCATTTCAGAAAGGCATCACTAAACAGTTTGCCGTTTTACGAGCAGCGTCTGGTTAGCAACATCTTACAAATCCATTCTCTCATGTTGAAGAGGTTGCCGTTTAATCAAATGTAGTACAACCTTCACGCCATCCAAGCGACTTAAACCCATCTGCCAGGTGTGTGTGTGAACAGCTTTGGGTTTACACCTCCCTGAGGGTACTGTAAGTCAGCATGCATGATGAACTCCAGCATATGAACGAAGCAGGATAGCTGTAGGATCTCTCTGTTAGGGATCAAATCAGAAGAGGGGAGGAAATGTGTCCGAATACTGCACCGTCTTCCTCCTCTGCCCTTTTGTTTTTCTTGGTGGATTTATTTAATATGCATGTTCTTTCGTCGAGAATTCTTCACATTGATTATTTCCACACATTCACACATGAAAGCTCAACATCCCTCTTTCTCTGTTGGCCGTGAAGCAGCTCCACTGGATGACTTGCACATGTATTGGTTTGAAAGGGGAAATAGTCTCTTATGTTCAAACCAAAGATTTTCCGTGAAGTAAAGAAATTCCTTAACCTCGAGGCACGAAAACACCCCGACTATTCCACAAAGAAAGAAACAATTTATGGATGCCACTGTGCGTTATGTATTCGCTCAGCATCACTTCCTGCCCACACACCGCAGTCGCCGGTGAATTACAGCATCAACCGGACTTCTTTCTGCATCCATTATTAGGCCGACAGACGCTCCTAATGACGGTGGTTTGGCTGTCACTGTGAGTGGCAGAGTGGAGTTACTTAACAGCTGCTGATAAAATACATTTGACTGCTGTTAACTCTCAGTGGGCCCGTTGATTTTACTGATATTACAGTGAGTGATTTGGGAGGGAAATGCTTTCAGATAACGTCTTCGCTTTTGCTCTTTTCAGTGGATGAAGGACATGTGGCGCTCTGACTCCTGCTATGGAAACTATGGCGTTGACGGATCCTCCTGCTCTTACTTCATCTACCTGAGTGAGGTGAGCCGTGCGTGCGTGTGTGTGTGTGTGTGTGTGTGTGTGTGTGTGTGTGTGTGTGTGTGTGTGTGTGTGTGTGTGTGTGTGTGTGTGTGTGTGTGTGTGTGTGTGTGTGTGTGTGTGTGTGTGTGTGTGTGTGTGTGTGTGTGTGTGTGTGTGTGTGTGTGTGTGTGTGTGTGTGTGTGTGTGTGTGTGTGTGTGTGTGTTGCATTTTACTACAGGGACCTCTCAATATGCACTCCTTACAAACAAAATCCTCATGACTGTAACAATTATCCTTTTTTAATTTGATCGTCAAATTTGATCTTCAAAATATGGACTTTCAATGTGTCTTGTTGACGGAAGATGTACAGTTATTGCAAGGGAGGAATCGTCTAGTCAGCCAATCGAATGTAATGCGAAACTATTTTCACAAAATCTGCAAAAGAAAATGCTAAGAAAGCAAAACACAGCAAGGGAAGGAGAAATAAAAAAACACGAACAAGCAGAACACTTAATGGACTGGGCTATATTTCATATTCTTCTTTCCCATGCGAACCAAAATCGCTGCACCTTGAATAACCTGTTTGTGGATCCTTACAAAAAGGTCACAGCAATCGACTGTAAATGGTCAAAGCTATATTTGTTCCTGAATCCGCTGGCCACTGCAGCCTCATGCAAATGTCACTCAAACAACAGGAGATCGGGTTTTGGGAACATACTACTTTATCCAAATGACAGTGTGTGTTTTTGCAAGAAGGCCGATGTCAGGCAGAAGTGTTTTTAATATGTTTGCATGGAGTCGTGTAACACAGAGGAAGCCTTAATCCTTCAGTATTCTCTCCTAGACTGCACCACTACTACTGCAGCTACATCGGGAACATTTGCATTTTAACACTTAAATTATTCAGCTCCTGCTTCTGCAAGTCATAGTGACTGCATTACAGGTACTAGCGCCGAGTAAGCTGCAACATGTGAGGAGAAGTTACGACATTCCTGACGGCTCCCAAAGAACGATCAGGGAAAAATGAAGCGCTAAAAATAAGAGCAAACGAGGGAGAGGTAAAGGGGGTTTCATGTTTTAATGAGAGCAAATTAGAGTGTGTTGAAGAGGAAAGAGAAGATGAGTTAGTGGGAAGGAGGTGAGTTTTAAAAGGGGTGAGTTCTTAGCCTCTAAGGGAAGACGTGGAAGGACTTAGTCTCAAAAACAGCTTGTGTTCCTTCAAGGGACACTTTGAGACTTTCAATTTTGCATAACCAGCCAGATTTCCTATCCCTTAGTTGTTAATTCAAATGAAAGTCAGTCATTCATGCCTGAAACTAAACTTCTGATAACACTGAGATTCACTCTGAAGCTGCTTTCTGTTTCACACTCATCTCCTCAGATCTAGATAACAGCTCTCCATATTTCATAGAGATTCATTCATCACCATTTCTGTTTGATGAAAAGTACGGTTTCCGTGGTGAGTTTTTAGCTCTGAAAAGGTCAGCAGCGCGTTATGAATATTGCATATGAGCCGAGGGCTTTACAGTGGATATAGATGGACAACAGCAGAGTCCATTAGGGAGGGAGGGAGAGAGAGAGAGGGAGAGAGAGAGGGAGAGAGGGAGAGAGGGAGAGAGAAAGAGAGGGGGAGAGAGGGAGAGAGAGAGGGAGAGAGGGAGAGGGAGAGAGAGAGAGAGAAAGAGAGAGAGGGAGAGGGGGAGAGAGAGAGAGAGAGGGAGAGGGGGAGAGAGAGAGAGAGTGGGAGAGAGAGGGAGAGGGGGAGAGAGAGTGGGAGAGAGAGGGAGAGAGAGAGGGAGGGAGAGAGAGAGAGGGAGAGAGAGGGAGAGAGAAAGAGAGAGAGGGAGAGGGGGGAGAGAGAGAGAGGGAGGGAGAGAGAGAGGGAGGGAGGGAGAGAGAGAGAGGGAGAGAGAGATGGAGAGAGAGAGGGAGAGAGAGAGAGGGAGAGAGAGACAGAGACCGGTGCCAGCAGCAGGGACCGTGTTGTAGAGAGAGGGAGAGAGAGAGAGAGAGAGAGAGAGGGAGACCGGTGCCAGCAGCAGGGACCGTGTTGTAGAGAGAGAGAGAGAGAGGGAGACCGGTGCAGCAGCAGGGACCGTGTTGTAGAGAGAGGGAGAGAGGTGCCAGCAGCAGGGACCGTGTTGTAGAGAGAGAGAGAGGGAGAGGAGGGAGAGAGAGAGAGATTTCATGCATTTCCATTTTTAAATCTGCTGCGATCGGTCCCTCATCCACCCTGTTTGTGTGTGTGTGGTTTCAGAAGGAGAGTAAACACACCCACCTTGCCTGGAAGTGTTTACAGAGCAATTTTTTGTGTCGTTGCTGAGAAATGAAAAAAACACTTCCCCTTATTCCTCTCTGTGGTCAATCACTGAGGCGAGAGGAAGGAAACGCTGAGAGGAAGAAGTTCAGAGAGAGAGAGAGAGAGACATCAGTTACATCCGAGGCATTTTAAAACACTCCATTGTTTGCTTTAAGACGACCATGTTTTTTTTTACTGAGGATTTGAAACCCCTTTTCACCACTAAAAGGTCACGGGGAATCCAACAACACACACACCACACACACACACACACACACACACACACACACACACACACACACACACACACACACATACATACATACATACATACACACACACACACACACACACACACACAAGGGAGTGAGAGACTGTGGCCAAGATAGTGTAAGGGAGAAAGAGACACACACACACATTAGGCATCAGACAATCGCCTTTCGTCATGTCAATGTTTGTCTCAATTTAATTTAAGTGTGTTTTTTATTTGATAGGTGGAGAACTGGTGTCCTCGCCTTCCCTGGAGGACAAAGACCCTGAATGAAGAAATAGACCGGAGGGGACAGGTGAGACGTTTTTACAAATAACAAGTGTGTGTGTGTGTGTGTGTGTGTGTGTGTGTGTGTGTGTGTGTGTGTGTGTGTGTGTGTGTGTGTGTGTGTGTGTGTGTGTGTGTGTGTGTGTGTGTGTGTGTGTGGTGTGTGTGTGTGGTGTGTGTGTGTGTGTGTGTGTGTGTGTGTGTGTGTGTGTGTGTGTGTGGTGTGTGTGTGTGTGTGTGTGTGTGTGTATTTTTTGTACCAAAATGGCAGCAAAGTGAAGGATATTCTCAGCAAATGAGCATGCTCGCTGTCAACATGCTTAGATAGCATAAAGGAGATCTGAGTGACGGGACCTTGGGACAAATCTGGAATAATGATCTTCAATCCCTGCCAATGCAGTGGCTCAGTGAAATCCCACTTAGAGCGGCGCTCCGTCAAAACACTGAATCAATATGAAGCATTAAGCACTCTTCATCCCCTCTCTGGCTGCTTGCTACCCTGTGGTGGGGAAAGCCATTTGACAGGCTTTGGAGATTTTAATTCAGGCAGAGATTTTAATACGTCGGGTCTGCAGAAGTGATTTCCTGTCGTGGTGAAGGATGCTAATGCCCCCGCAGCAGCCTTGTTTCAGCCACCTTAGCAGCTGCTAATGGCGCTGTGGTTTCTCACTCGGTCTCTTCTGCTGTTAGCGAGTCCTTGGGATGAAGCACTTCTCATATTTTCACCTCGTCATGCTACGTGTGGAGTTCAGTAATGTAAAGTGAAAGTCAACAGATTCTGTGACCGTGGCTGACGGTAGCCTCAGTGTCATTTCCATATTCTGTATTACGTCACTTAGATGCTTTCCGTATTGATTTGTGTTTCCTGAGTGAAGAGTATACTGTGTTACTCTCTTATCTCCTTATTTATCTTTCCTTCCTTTCCTTGTTTCCTCTCCCTTCACTGTTTTCATATCCAAATGACTTCTTCCTTTCCTTGTTTCCTCTCCTCTCATTGTTTCTATATCCAAATGACTTCTCCTTTCCTTGTTTCCTCTCCTCTCATTGTTTCTATATCCAAATGACTTCTCCTTTCCTTGTTTCCTCTCCTTTCACTGTTTCATATCCAAATGACTTCTCCTTTCCTTGTTTCCTTTTCTCACCTTTTCTCCTCTCCTCCATTTGTTTCTTCTCCATATTTATTTTTCCTCTTAATTTCCCTCTTTTCTTCCTTTCCTTGTTTCCTCTCCTCTCATTGTTTCTATATCCAAATGACTTCTCCTTTCCTTGTTTCCTTTCACTGTTTTCATATCCAAATGACTTCTCCTTTCCTTGTTTCCTTTTCTCGCCTTTTCTCCTCTCCTCCATTTGTTTCTTCTCATTTATTTTTCCTCTTAATTACCCTCTTTCCTTGTTTCCTCTCCTCTCATTGTTTCTATATCCAAATGACTTCTCCTTTCCTTTTCTCCTCTCCTCTTCTTGTTTCCTCTCCTTGTTTAATCCCCTTTTCCTGTTTCCTCTTTGTGTCCTGCAGTATTTATTGTTCTGTTACCATACCTTCTCTAGTTTCTCCTCTCCTTATTTATTTTCCCCTCCTTGTTACCTCTTCAATGTCCCTCTCTCCTCTCTCCTTCCTTTCCTTGTTTCCTCTCCTCTCATTGTTTCCATATCCAGATTATCCTTTTCTCACCTTTTCTCCTCTCCTCGATTTGTTTCCTCTCCTTCCTTTCCTTGTTTCCTCTCCTTCCTTTCCTTGTTTCCTCTCCTCATTGTTTCTATATCCAAATGACTTCTCCTTTCTCTCCTTCCTGTCCTGCTGTATTTATTGTTCTGTTACCATAAACACAACGCCTTGTCCTCACAGTTTTTCCTCTCAGGATTTAGATGAAGGTTTTTTAATCCCTTTTTCCCGGGAGAGATCTCCGACATATGCTCATTTGTTTGTGCCGTCAATAAATAATTTCCTCGGCAGATGTCCCTGGCAGTCTATAGTGGTTCTAACCACACAGAGAGGCTGACAAACGGTGCAACATATTCAACATCCATTGATCTACAGATTTACCGCGGTGAGGTCTCAGATTCAGGCCGTTTGGATAAACATGTTGTCCTTGAGGCTCTTAGTCGTATTACTACAGCTCTTCTAGAAGGGTCTCCCTCTTAGCCTCTTAGCCTCTTAGCCATTTGGAAAATGCACAAGTCAATATTGCAATATTAAATTAGATTAGACACATTTTTAAAGATCCCCAAAGGGTTACGTCATGGCAGCCGAAGAAAGAAGCCTAAAAGCAGGATCACAAGTTGAACATAATTACAGTATTTTTAGATTAGATTAGACGTACAGCTTTAATAGTATTATAGTGTACAGATGAGGCAACACCCTGTACACTAGCTGCTCATATTACTATTAGCAACCTCCCACTTTAAATGTTCTTTTAGTCAAGTCTGTAAAGTTCTTACCGAATAATCTGAGGGGTATTTCTTGTCGTTTGTTTTTAACGTGTGATGTCTCATTTTGTAAAGCACTTGTGTTGTATGTATTTATCTGTGTGCAGGCGGAGGTGCGGACCAGTTTCGAGGAGCTTTACCGCGTCATGTCTGCGCGTGAGGAGTTTCGCTGGATGATGCTGAGGATCAAACGCATGGCCGATCCGTGGGTCAGCGCCATTCGCTCGTTGGCCAGCAAGCAGAACCTGGTCCCGCGCCGCAGGAAGAAGGTGGGCATCGAAACACCGGAGAAATCAAGGGGGGTCTGCTCCCAGTCAGGAGAAAAGGGAGGACATGACCTCCAAGGCGGTGTTTGTAATCTCGAAAAATACGCTTTTGTGAGCTTGGATGCATTGTAGGTTTAATGAAATGGTCACACGTCATTAGTTTGAACTTCCAGGTGACTTTGGATTCCCAGAGAATGTGAGGTTTTTTGTCGCAAAAGCTGAAGCACACTATCCTAGATTTCTGGAAAATAGGAAACGTTTTTAAGGTAGAACTTCAGTCCAATTGCATTAATCGTATTTAAATAAGCTCCACATGCAACAAGGAGAAGAATACATAAATACAAAATAGCTTTGTTATAGCTGCGAAGTGTACATCTTTGGTATCTTAGCTCTCCCTCCTTCTTCTTAATCTATTCAGCAGTCTATAAATAATTAAGTGCTTTTTCCTCCAGATAATTTCAAAGCCAGGTCTTTATTTCAGCCGCTAATGTCTTTTGGCTATTAATCCGCTCATATTAACCCTTCCCTGGTGTGCCGTGGGACTGTGGCTATCGCTGTCAACAATGAAAAATGCACCGGTCACTTCAAACAAAGCCGGCTATTACTTCCTACTCCTGCAGAGGAACACTGTGTTCCCCTTAGCTACTGAAAGCCTGTGTGTGTGTTGTGTTTTTATGTTAAGTTGCATTTGTTTTCTCAGCATGTACACCTGACAGCGCACAGGGACAGATGGGAACTGCTTTCACAGTTTCCCTACTAAGATAAACATGTTTTTTAAATCGAAACCAGTTGGGTGTGATTTATTATTTAAAAGGCAGTTTTTTTCTACAGTTGGAATGGCACATTCAACACCCTTATCTTTAACTGTAACCTTAGCTTTTGTAGAGCGCTTATGTTGCATTAGCCTTGACTAGACCGTGTATTTCCTCTTATCAAGTATGCACTATTCTTATCATGAGTTACCATGGATTATTCCAGCAATAATCAACATAAGGACTGTTTATTCTTCAGATACAGAGAAAAGGGAAGTAGAAAACCTACGTCAAGATATATTACACCTCATGAACTAACTGTGATGACAACATGAAGGTTTATCGGGGAATTTCTAACGTCACTCGTTTTTCTTTCCCTACCTGTTCCAGGTCCTGGTGCATCTGGGCCTGCTGACCAAGGAGTCGGGCTTCAAAATCGCCGAAAACGCGTTCAGTGGAGGCCCGTTGGGGGAGCTGGTGCAGTGGAGCGACCTGATCACCACGCTGTATCTTCTGGGACACGACGTCCGCATCTCCGCCTCTCTGGCCGAGCTCAAAGAGTCAGTACATCT
This sequence comes from Pogonophryne albipinna, assembly GCA_028583405.1. Lineage (NCBI taxonomy): Eukaryota > Metazoa > Chordata > Actinopteri > Perciformes > Artedidraconidae > Pogonophryne > Pogonophryne albipinna. The sequence goes on along the minus strand of CM053264.1, from coordinate 776,946 downwards.
GTGATATTCCTGGAGTTAATACTGCATGCAGGGGATAATCATTGTCTCATGTTGGCCCTAGACAAAGGTCCTAATACGTGACGTCAATGGAGTACTCTTTTCAACCTGAGCCAGCAATAATAATAATAATAATAGAGCGATTGTTGTAAATCCAGATGTACGTCTGCACTGCACATGCTTTAGGTCAGATATCAAACGCTCTGAGGGCACATTTACTTCAGGTGAGCCACTTCAGTATCAAATATGACACAAATAATAAGAAAAAGAAGGCACTATGGTCTTGGGATTGCTTTTTCTGAATGCATTGTTTAAGTGTCTATAAAGTCTATACCATTCAAGTGTCTTTCCCATCTTTATAACCAGGGGCAGACGAATACAAGCTTGCTGTAATCCCCCGACTTTTGGAGGGAAATCTCCCCACGTTACGAGCTGCAGAATAAAAAAAGTTGAATTTAATGTCAATCTTTTCTCCCCAGGATTATGCGCAAGGTCATGGGGAACAAGTCCAGCTGCCCGACCCAGGGTGATAAGGTGGTGGAGCTGATCTACATCGACATCGTGGGCCTAACGCAGTTCAAGAAGACACTGGGGCCGTCCTGGGTGCATTACCAGTGAGTACATCTGCAAAAATACACCTGCTTCGGACACTCAAATGTTGTGTCAATCAAACCCCGCCCTTCTCCTGTTGCTAGGCAAGCTTTGTCACTTTTAATCTGCTTCACAATGACTTAGTTCCAGCACAACCACAACCGCAAAGCCTTTTCCATTATCTCCTAAATTAATTCAGTAATTTGTACAGTTCCCTAACCTTGTGCTGCCGCTGCCAGCTGTGGTTTAAAAGCTTCCCTCGCGTGTGCAAAGGGCACCGGGTTGAGTCTTGTCTGGCTCTCGCTGAGACAATGAGTCTATTTTCTGCTCAGGCATTAACGCATTGTCCCAAAAGGCCGCTGCAGCGTCTGTTGTTTGCAACGAGTCTATTCTCTC
>CM053264.1:726690-774962 GCA_028583405.1 Pogonophryne albipinna | reverse complement strand
TAATGCCCCTTGGGTTTGACGTGTGTGACGTTAGTTAATGTAAAGTAAGTTAAAACCCAATACTCACATTTATTAGTGATTCCTCCGCTTGCTGCTGCTTTTAAATCCATTCTGCTGGGAGACCGGATGCCATTTCATTTGAAAAAAACTCACTCTTCCCTGCGCGCATTGCACATCTGAGGGAGCTTGATCTGCATGAAGGGTGTTATTTTCCCCATAAGGAACAAGTCGCTGCAAATTATCCCGCTTATTACATGGCCACATTCTCAACAAAGTAACGACATGACTCCCAATATGAATTGAAATGCTTTTATGGATTTAGAAAATGTTTTTATTGATTTAAATTGACATGCATCCGCTAAGAAAAATAGTCCGTTGTTACCGTTTTTTAAACAGTCTGAATGAAACGGCAACTCTCAGCTGTGTATTTAAACAACTAATGGCCCATCAACCACAGCTCTCTCCCCCCCTGATAAATAACTGTAGGTTACTCTGAGTGACAAGCTTACAGCTAGTGACGTAACAACACCATAAAAGCTGGTGGGTTGAAAGCAATACGGGAGGTAAAAAGAACCCCCCACACACACACACACACACACACACACACACACACACACACACACACACACCACACACACACACACACACACACACACACACACACACACACACACACACACACACACACACACACACACACACACACACACACACACACACACACACACACAGCCGGTCTGCCACAATATATAGACTATTAATATATCCTGGGGATCACCACGATTGATTGCGTAGTAGGGGGTACTTTATGTTGGCTTGAAATGCTTTTGGGGTACAGTACTCAAAAAAGGTTGGGAACCACTACTTTAGTTGATCTAAAATATTGATGTGTTCAAATGCTCTTCAAAGCACAACTGAAAGTCCATGAAACTTGTCTTTCTGTATTTGTGAATGAAGCGCCATCTCCTGGTTAAAACCTGAAATTAAAAATCTGGCAACGCCCTCTTGGAAAATAGTGGGAGGGCTTAACATTCCTCGATACTGGTCTTAGGCAGGTCGTAGGCAGGAAGCTGTAAGCTGGAGTCTGAAATGAGGTGCTACATCTGTACTGCAAAATAAAAAAAATTGGTTGATGTATGGAACCTTCCCATAACCGAAAATAGTGAAAATGTAGGCTCCTCTGAAGGGGCCATGTCAACCTTATCACGTGTATATCTGGAAATAAGGATCAGAATGTCACCAACTTTGGTTTATACGTTCAGGGTGAGGCAAAGCATACACTAAAGCACATTTTGTACCAATACCTTTGTCCATCTTTGTAAAATATACAATTAAACACTGTTACAATTTAGGCGGAAATGAAATTTGAAAGGAAAAATCCAAAAGGTATATTTATACTTTTCTGTCATTATTAAAGTTAGGAGACCAACCCCCAAAAAACCTTATTTATATGTACCAAAGAGTGTTATCTTATGATAAAAGTTTGTTATTTGACTATTAGGGGCTGGTAATCTCTTCTGTCACCAGCCCCTAACAGGTTGCTAGTGCAGCAAGGTCTTCAAACTGACACATAGAATGGGCCCTATAGGTGTAAATGGATGAATGAAAGGACACAGACCATAGATTAAGGCAAAAAACAAGATTTAATATAATTATTTGTATATAATATATTGTTCTTACATTTAAACCAGGTATATCAGGGACGACATTTAGCCTATAGGATTTAGACTACTTTTTATCATTCCTAAAATTTGCCTCAACATTAATATATATATATATATACACATATACATACACATATGTAGGGGGACCAATCACCAAAAAATGTCAAAATATACAATAAATATAATAATACTGTTTCATATAATAAAACAGAAAGGAAGTGAGTGCACACACGGAATCGAGTGCTGCTACAAAATCTGAGAGATAACTGCCTCAAAACCTGACAGATATCGAAAATAAACATAACAAAAGAGCAAAACTGAAAAGGGGCTTTAAAAATGGCACCCAGGAAAAATGCAAACCTCCCTGACGAGGTGGAGGACATTAAGAAATCTCTCGACTTCTTGTCAGCCGAAATCAAAACAGTCGCGGCCCAGCAAAATAAAATCATGGAGCTGATGGGAAAAGTACAATCTCTGAAAATACAAAACATTGAAAAGGACAAAAAGATCACTTTTCTGGAGAATCGAGTGGCCGACCTCGAACAACACAACAGGATGAACGATCTGATTATCAGCGGTCTGAAGACCAGACACCGGAGCTATGCCAGGGCGGCAGCGGCCTCAGAGGACACCGCCGCCGGGAGAGGGGGAACCGACGCTCCGGAGGTGGACCGTGAGTCGCTGGAGCAACAGGTGCTTTGCTTTTTGGACAGCAAGGGCATATCTGTTGACAGCGGAGATATTGAGGCCTGTCATGCCCTGCGGAGCAAGAACACAACAGCCACACCAGCAGTAATAATCCGGTTCATCAACAGGAAGAATAAATATGCACTCCTCAGACAAGGAAGGAAACTAAAAGGGACCAATGTTTACATGAACGAACACCTTACGAAGAAGAACGCGGACATCGCAAGGAGAGCACGTATACTAAAGAAACAAAACAAGATTCAAGCAACATGGTCGACACATTGTAGAAATGTTATCAAACTAAATGGATCAACAGCAGAGATGGCGAAAGTGCTCATTATCCGGGACATCACCAAGCTGGATCAGTTTGAGGAATGAAACATCAAAATCAACATAAGGTAACTGAATAGCTTCACACTGAAATGAACACACTAAGAACACCCATGATAAGCTTGGACAAAAACCACTCACCTGCTGAATATGAAAAACTGGACTTGAAATGTTTCAAATACACGGAACATAAATCACAAGACATTGAAAAGGATATTGACCCTGAAAATAATTTCTACAATAACATCCATAACCAATGTGAATACTACACAGAAGATCAACTCAAAAGAAATGGAATAATGTATGGATCAATATCAATATTACATTTTAATAGCAGAAGCCTCATTTCAAATGTATCAAATATCAAACACTGTTTAAGGCAACTGGAGAAACGAGTTGCAGCCCTAGCAATATCAGAGACCTGGCTTAGTGAGGAGCAGTGTTGGGCAAGTTACTTCCAATATATTACATATTACTTATTACTGTCTTTTGAAAGTAATAAGTTACATTACAATATTACTGTCTCTGAAATGTAATGAGTTACACTACTTTTTAGTTACTTTCAGCAAAAGAATGGCTTGGTATTTTAAATGCTAAAATGTAGTTTAGTGCAGCTCATTATACATCCAGTGAAGGGCAATGTGGTATAGCATAACAACTGTGTAGGCCCTTAAGGCTACTAACACCTTGTATTACACGGCTTAGTTGAATACTCGATTCTGATTGTACATTCTTAACATGTGACATGTTGTTAATACAGCAGTACAGACCACTGTCAAGGACTATAATGAAGGTTGCTAAGGAGGATCAAGAAAGAGAAAGGAAAAGAGGTTAAAAGACGGAGCGCTGGACGTCAGATAAATCACCAGGAGAAGGCAGACAGGAAGTAAACAATAACAGGGCACGGAATGGGCTCTGTAGTGTGTTTAGTATATGGCCATGTACAGGCCCGGTTCCAGAACAAAATGACTTATATATAAACTAACATATATTCCAAAGTGGACTATGGCAAAGAAAAGCACAAAAGCTTCAAAGCTGTACTGATAAAACAAATGAGAACATATTGTAAATCAAGGCAAATATGACTTGAACCAGCTCATGGTTTGAAATGGCAAACATTGAAAAGCAAAAGTATTATTAAAACCATGTACTAAATCATCACTTTGGTCCCATCATATACTCTGGGAAGAGAATATTTACTGTGCTTGAAAACTGGTATCACATCATCATGTGAGGTTGACTTTGTGACCTGGAGAACATTTCAGCTGCAACATTAGCTTCTTGATAAGCTTGGGATATGAGATCTTTCTGTAGCCATTCGTGGTGAAGGCATCTGTGCTATTGTATGCATTATGTTTGACCCAACATTTCTACAGGCATGGCAGAATATGGCACTATTTTCACATGAATATTCTAGCCTTTGTCTATTTTTATACCACAAGCTGCAAAATGACCGCCTAACCCCACTGTACAGGCGGGTACTTGTTTAGATATACCTGGGCAGGCTCTGTTTTGCCGTGGTATCCTGGCACCTGCGGGCCGCAGAGGGGCTGCGTAGTTTGGGGAGACGAAGACTGCTGCTCCGGGGGCGAGGGCGGCGAGTCAGGCGGGAGTAAGCTAGTGTCCACAACGGAGGGTAACGTGATGTCCCCATCTGGCCTGTTGCTACGGTCTGCAGTAGATGCAGTGTTGCTGGCGTTTAGTGATGGTTGCTTTAACCATTTTCGTATAAATGATTATCCACAGATGTGTGTCACTGCTGTGGAAGCACTTTGGAAATGATGAACGCGCAGCGGAGCAGGTCACGCGCACCTGACACAATTTGTTGTTTGTATTTTTCTCTCCGTTCTCTTTTTTGAATAGAGGGTGCATAACATTCAACTGCCCCGAAGGTCCCGACGCGAAGCCTGAAGAGTAAACACACCAGGTTTACTAATCTACCCGCACAATTTGTCTGGTGTCGGAATGTCTCGCTATGTTAGTACATTCTTAAAAAACAAAACACCATTTCATTTCGGGTTAAAATGTGTTGGAACTGCAATATATTACCCACATTTCATTAGTAATGCGTTACATTACTGTAACGCGTTGCACCCAACACTGGTGAGGAGCAAGCTGACATGGTTGAAATCGAGGGATACAAAATGTTTTTTACTAATAGGACTAATTCTAAAGGTGGGGGGACTGCACTTTATATTAACAAAAGTAGATCTGTCAGTAATATGTCTTTTGCTATAGACAACATTATGGAATGCATAACAGTAGAAACACCTTCTGATAAGCTGCATGTATAGAAAACCAGGATCATGTATTGACACATTTGAGAAAAAGCTAGCTGAACTTTATAACTACACAAGCAGCAAGAAAATGCTCTTTGTATGTGGAGATTTTAACATTGATTTGCTGAACCCACAAGAACACAATGCAACTACAGAATTTATTAATTCTATGTATAGCAACAGTTTGTATCCTACAATCACACGACCAACCAGAATAACATCACACAGTGCTACACTCATTGACAACATATTCACAAATGTTATGGATAGGAAAGTATGGAAGCCCATTTCCGCCACCTACATTTTTTTAAATCCCCATGAAAAGTCATGAGATAAAAAGTCATAATAATGAGATAGAAAGTCATAATAATGAGATAAAGTCATAATTATGAGATAAGAAATTCGAAATAATGAGATAAAAAGTCATAATTATGAGATAAGAATTGCGCATGCGCTGCAGTGGCGCTGTCTTCAAAGGTCCCTTCATCACCTTGCTGCTCTCCACCATGCAAACGGCATCTAGTCCTAAATAAGGTAACTTACAGGTGACTTTTGTAAATGTTAGATGTTACATATAGCAGCTAAACTACAACAATGCAGTTCATAGCTTTGACATTACCTGTTATGAACTATAATATATATGCCTATAGTTTTGTGGTAACGATCACGCCACTAATGACAATAGTGTAGGCATACTGCTGCTGTGAGTTGCTTGCCTAACTCTAACCCGTAAATGTTATCTCAGCTACGGTACACCACTATTTATAGTAGCCTACATGTAACGCAGTGGTTAAAAAGTAATGCGTTAATTGTACATTGCACTGTCGTTCTTTATCGCTTTTCAGTTTGCTATTCTGGGGGAAATGCTAATGCCATAGCGATTATTCAGTAACATCACCAAACCGAAGTGGTACAGTCAGATAGCATGGATAGCATTCATTATGCATGTGTTGAACTTTCCTGTCAGCTCCCAGACCCTAGTCGAGGAAACGGGGGATTACTCTGTGGTCTCCCAGGGCCGATCAACAAGCTTCAGGTTTAATAATATCGAAATGACTGGAGAGAGGCGAGCTCTTCTTTGGAGGCCGTTACATTTATTTAGTTCTTCTTGTTACACAAAATACTTCAGACCTATATTTTCTGCTGCTTCGTTTTACTTCCAGAAACATAAAAACGCTCACTCGATGCAGAAGGAGAGAGGATGAAAGGGAAACAGCTGCTGCCTTTAAACTGATGTTCTTCTTATCGTGATATGATACAGGACGCTCAGTGTCTCAGCCTTCAAAGAGCTGCTTGGAAACAATTATATCCAGTCAAAATGAAAACAGCAGTTGTCTATGCTATTTGTTAAAATAATTGAATAAATAATTCTATTAATACATGTGTGTATTTTGCATTTGTATCCTGTTTTTACACATAGTCAATCTAAGGGCAACACATGACTTTGTTTGTGTGTACATAAACATATATGTACTGAGAATATTTGGTACATCTTTGAAGTGTCTCAAACAGCTACAATTATATTTTCATTCATCACAGGTTAAAGTATATTATAATTCTGACAATTGCAATCAGTATATATATATTTCAATTTGTCCTGGAATGAAACAGGAAACAAATACACATTTCTGAAATATAAATTGTGACACTGCCCCAGGAAAGTTAATGATCCAGTTCAGTGTTCATCAGTTGTCTGAGTGCGATATACAGGTTAACAGTTTCAAACACATCATTTGTTAATTTCAGATTATACTCTGACATTAGATCCACACAGATATGGAACACATCTTCATCACATGGGAAGTCCTTGAACACACACTCATCAAGGCAGACTTGAACTTTCTCCAGGTCCACGTGGTGCAAACAATCTCTGCCTCCATACAGATGAGGGACTGCATGCAATATGGAGTGACGTCCATGGGGTGATCGTGAGTTATGGACTTGACGGACTCTGTGATTGTTCCAAGTCAATGCAACCTCATTAAGTTCTTCCGAGGAGGCAAATAATATTCAGTCAAATAGATTGTATAAAAATACTGGGCAGTGGTGATTACTGCCTTAGTCAAGTAGTCCTGACCCATGGTTTGTTATATTTGTGAGATTTGTCTTCTAGTTGTAGGCCTACTATGGTAGGTTGGCACAATCATATTAATACCTGTAAAATGTAGCAGTGCAACTAATGTTATATCTTAAGGCGAGACACGGCAGGCAAAAACATTGTTTTTCAAGTACTGGTCAATTTTGAGATTTTGTGCTATTTTGATTCTATAACATGTTTTCTTTCAGGCTTTTGGAAGGAAAACGTACAAAATACACATTTAAGTGTTTATTTTACTATAGTTTGTCTATTTGCGTCTGTAGATTTCTCCTAAATTCACCAAAAGTTAGCATTCTAGCGTAACATAAAGTACCGCGGCCGCTGTGTGCACCATGTCAACAGAGATATCGCTGGAAAGCTGTGTCTCTCCTGCACAATCTCATCGGATCCAAATATGGTCATTTCCTTTGTATCAGCAACCAATCGTGAAAGCACAAAGGGGTCTTAAACCAAGAAACAAAATCTCATTGGCTGGTGTCAATTTCTGACAACGTGATTCGTTCAGATGCGTCACGTGGTGTGCTAAAACACTTCCTGGTTAGCTTTCCGCTAGAAATTAAAATCTCAAAATGGCAAAAGAACGGCGAAAAAAACGTTCACAGAGAAGACGACAACAATTGTCACTTGCACGAAGCAAGGTTATACAAAAAACAAATGACCCCGAACATGAAATACCTTCACGGAGTGCGTCGAGGCGCAAGCTGTCATCCAAAGAACAGGAGGGTTTAGCTAGCGCCTCACTGCAATCTTTAAAGGTCGTTTTCTCAAAATGAGTTTTTTCTCCTACTCTGAGTTCGAAATTTCAACTTCAGTAGCACGTAGAGACACCACACCTTCCAGTTATATTCCTATCAATATTATGAAGGCTTTTACAGAAGGGTTTGTTCATATATCATTCATAGCCTGAATTATACAACATTTTATACCTAAAAACATGGCGAAAATGGATATTTTAGGGCTGTTGACAGTATTTTCTGCTTTATGGAGTGATAAAGAGAGATATCCAATATCCCTTCTGTAAAAGCCTTAGATACTAATATGACTACAAAATGAAACAAGAATTTTGAACCTGGCTTTATCCAAAGTTCAGATTTCGATTCCTGAAATGTGTTAAAATATGTGCATATTTAGGCAAGGCAAGGCAAGTTTATTTATATAGCACTTTTCAACACAAGGCAATTCAAAGTGCTTTACAAAAAATGAAAGACATTAAGAAAATGGCATTTAAAATCAGTCATTAAAAAGAAAAGCAAATAAAATAAACATTAAAAGAAAAAAATACATGAATAAAAGTTACAGTGCAGTCTAAGATGTGAATAGTTCAATTAAAAGCAGCGACAAAAAGAAAAGTCTTCAGCCTGGATTTAAAAGTAGTCAGAGTTGCAGCGGACCTGCAGATTTCTGGGAGTTTGTTCCAGATATTTGGAGCATAATAACTAAACGCTGCTTCTCCATGTTTAGTTCTGACTCTGGGACAGAAAGCTGACCAGTCCCTGAAGACCTGAGAGATCTGGATGGTTCATAATTTAGCAGGAGGTCAGAAATGTATTTTGGGCCTAAACCATTCAGTGCTTTATAAACCAGCAGCAGTATTTTGAAATCTATTCTTTGACACACAGGAAGCCAGTGTAAAGACTTCAGAACAGGAGTGATGTGATCCACTTTCTTAGTGTTAGTGAGGACTCGAGCAGCGGCGTTCTGAATCAGCTGCAGCTTTCTAATAGATTTTTTAGTGAGACCTGTAAAGACACCATTACAGTAGTCCAGTCTACTGAAGATAAAAGCATGGACAAGTTTTTCCAAATCCTGCTGTGACATTAGTCTTTTAACCCTAGATATATTCTTTAGGTGATAGTAGGCTGATTTAGTAACTGTTTAATATGACTGTTGAAACTCAGGTCAGAGTCCATGACTACACCTAGATTTCTGGCTTTATCTGTTGTTTTGACATTGCAGACTGAAGCTCAGTGCTAACTTTTATACGTTCTGCCTTGGCTCCAAAAACCATTACCTCAGTTTTATCTTTGTTTAATTGGAGAAAGTTCTGACACATCCAGTCATTGATTTGTTCAATGCACTTACTCAGTGTTTGAATTGGAGCATAGTCTCCTGGTGAAATTGTTACATAAATTTGTGTGTCATCCGCATAGCTATGGTAACTTATTTTGTTGTTCTTCATTATCTGAGCCAGTGGTAGCATGTAGACGTTAAAGAGAAGAGGCCCCAAGATGGAGCCTTGAGGTAACCCCACATGTCATATTTGTCAACTCAGATTGTGTATTTACCTATAGAAACAAAGTTGTTTCTGTCCTTTAAGTAGGATTCAAACCAATTTAGAACTGTTCCGAAAGTCCCACCCAGTTTTCCAGTCGGTCTAGTAATATGTTGTGGTCAACAGTGTCAAAACGCAGCACTGAGATCTAATAAATACTAACACTGAAGTTCTGCCACTGTCTGTGTTTAAGTGGATGTCATTAAAGACCTTTACAAGAGCAGTCCTCAGTGCTGTGGTTTGGAATGAGATAATGGATAATTTGCATATTTAAACATGCTATTTCAGAAAACTTGTAATACAAAAGACAATTGCCTTATTGTAAGTAATTAACTAGAGAAATTTCTAGCTGATACCTTTAAGTTAAAAAAATTACCCTATTCACCTGGGGTGTCTCGCCTTAAGGAATGGGAGGCTCCAGCTATCTTGATAAACCAGTTCAACTCTCGGTCACAAAATGGTTTACGGCTGTGGGAACACTGGCTTCGAGGCCATTAAGGGTCAGACGCAAGTGATTCAGGGTGCCCAGCTGTTTAGTCTATCTCCCCAAATATGTTGTTTACTCTCTCTGAACTAGTTAAAAGGGATATCGAGAGAGAGGCACGGCAGATTTGACATGGCAACCCACCCGTGCAGTCAGAACCTTTGACTGTGTAACTTGTGATGTGAATTTCTCCGGCCGATGCTTGTATTAAAGATCCGTGCTTGACATCAAAGCTCCAACTCTCCTCGTGTCTCTCTGAGTCCTGACTCTCCATTGCTGCAGAAGTTTCCCCTTACAGGAGGAGTATTGGAGTTGGACGGTCTCCCCACAGCTACACGTGTCAAAGACTTGGAGTATGAGGTAAGACTCCTACTCTGGTGAAGTCAACCAACTGAAGGAGGAACTCAAAAGAAGAGAGGAAGAAGGTTCTCCAGACACAACAACAGTAACTAAAGCTATAAGACTCAATAAACTGCACAAGACTCATGCTACCGGTAATAGCGGCTGGAAAAGGGGGATTTCAATACCAATAATGGACTCACAGGGACATGGAAGCATCAGTGGGAAAACTACCTCCACTCACGAAAGGAGGTCAGAAGTGGTGAATGATCTGGAGAGATACACAGACCAAGACCACCTGTGCTTGGGAGACATGAGGGCCCTGCTCGGACGGATTGAAGGGCGACTTGAGGCAAAAGCAATAGATTCTGAGGCAAATTGCAAGCACGACCCAGATGGACACTTCATTCAACTACATCAGGTCGAATTATTGGGCTGCTATTCGTCACATCTACCCGACAACACACAGTTTACATGCGCTCACCAGCTTGAGAAGGAGCCGGGGGAAGACATGCATGCCTTCCTGAAGAGATGTGAAGGAGTGTGGGAGGCTAGCATGGGTGAACGACATTATCTTTCTCCATCTGTTGAAATGTTGTGGAAGAACGCCTGTCATTAAAGCCCTTCCCCCAAGCAGTGCAGGCACGCCTGGAAGAAGTGGTGGGATTAGACACTAAAACCGCTGAAGAATAGACAACATCTCATTCACCACGATATCAGATACCAGGCAACACAGAGGGAAATTGATGAAGACGACAAAATCCTAGCTAGGAGACTCTTGAATATACAAATAGCTGAGAAAGATACCGAAGCTAATAAAAACAAGAAAGCGGCAAGGCAAATGGCAACTACAACAGAGAAGGCCATACTAACAGAGACCGTAGTGCAGGACACCGCCAACAGTTCAAGCTCAGGTAGTGCCAGAACTCAGATGCAGAACCAACAAAGAGGTAGAGGAGGTTTCCGAGGAAGATCCAGAGGCAGAGGAAGGGGTTTCCGGAATGAGGGATGTTACATATGCGGTCAGCTGGACCATTGGTCCAGAGAGTGTCCGCACCAACAAATGCAAAACCCACCACAAGCACTACAATGCGACCCTACACAATTTCAGGAGCCCCAGACACCACAGTATTATCCCCAAGTACAGCAACAGCAACCACCTGTGTATACTCCTGTCCAACTACAGCCACAAGCACCCATGTACATGCCTACACAGTATCAACAGAGGGGATGGTCCCAGTGGTGGCAGAGGATTCCAGGGACAACCAGGAGGAGGGGTGCCAAACATGAACCAAATGCCTCTGACAACTTGGAGTGGTCCGTACCTACGAGGAGGCCCAGAGGATCCAATCACAGGTGATGCAATTCCAGCCCAAAATGAAACCAATGGTCAACTGTGAGATTGAGGGAGAGAAGGTGGAAATGATGGTGGGACACAGGAGCCACAGCTTCCTGTTTGACTGGATTGAAAGGAAAAACCACCTCCACTCTCAAAACACACCCTCAAAACAGTTGGAAACTCTGGAAAAAATGGATGTACAGAGATATACATTACCATTGGTCACAAAAATTGGGAAGCAACTCCTACAACATCCTTTCCTCTATGCCCCAAACTGTCCCATAAATATGATGGGAAGAGACCTGCTCGTAAAATCAGGAGCAAGAATTCTATGCACACCAGATGGGCTGATTATCCAATTTCCAGGCCAAATACCACTCTACTACCAGACGTATGACGGACAACAGAGAATCATGATGATGGCAGCAAATCCAGAAAACGACGAAGAAAATGACAACCACTGTGTACTGGAGCCGCCTGATCACCACTGAAATCGATACTCCACATGTCCAAAGAACTTACATGGCCTAGAAGCCATGGATAAATACACTGGGACCCTATGGGTCCCCGCAAGATCCTCTACATTGTACATACAATTATCTAAGGCGACCAGATGAAGAATATCAAGACGCGTTGTTGGAAGATAAAGAGGAAAGATGGAAGATTTGACTGTAGCAGACATCTACTTAGGACGACAGGGTGTAGCAGCAGCGGTAAAGCACACACCAGAACAAAAACAATGGTACAATTTATCTGAAGAAGCTGTTCCTCATGTCACACTCGCCATGACCATAGGAGCTGAGTCCAGATCATTGGGTCAAATGATAAAGACTGCATTGAACACAGAATGGTTGGCAACAGAATCACCTTTCATGTGGCGATCAACAGACCAGACGATGTGGAGGATTGGAAACAATAGCCAGGAACAAGGGCTATTGGAGAAGCAAGAATTGGACAGAGATCATGGACGAGAACACACAAACCATCCAGACACAGAAGAAATGCTGATGCAGGTGCCTACACATCTTTGGACCACTGGAGACTATGATGTTGGATTGGTGAATCATGAAGTCTCAGTGGAGCTAGTGGACAATTACAAACCATGTTGGCGCACACAGTACAAATTGAAGCAAGAACAAATAGATGGGATAGGAAACACTATTCAAGGATTGTTGCAAGCAGGAGTGATCAGACACACCGGTTCAAATTGGAATACTCCCATCTTGCCGGTACCAAAAGCTGGAAACAAGGGATGGAGAATGGTCCATGATCTAAGAGAAGTCAACAATGTCACTAAAACTGCTAATATTCCTGTTCCAGATCCACATGTAGCATTACAAAATCTTAATCCAGGTCACAAATATTTCACAGTGATAGATCTAGCTAATGTATTTTTTTGCTTACCATTAGATCCAAATGTCCAAGACATATTTGCTTTTACCTACCAGAGACAGCGATACACTTACAATCGGATGCCACAGGGTTACAAAGATAGTCCAGGATTATTTCACCGTGCTTTGAAACAAGATCTCAGTGCATTGCAACTACCGGAGGGAGTGTCTCTGATACAGTATGTTGATGATTTACTTATATCCGGGCCAGATGCAGCAACATGTCTGGCTGTGACACAACAATTGCTAATCCTACTGGCCAATGTGGGCTACAAAGTGAAGAAAGAAAAAACACAGATCGCAAGGAGAACAGTTACATTCCTGGGAAGGATGATTTCCTCCAACAGTCTAACTCTGACACCAGCACAAAGGTCTTCCATCCTCTCCCAACCAAAGCCTGAAACAGTGCAACAGATGCTTGCGTTCCTGGGCCTTACAGGTTACAGCAGGACCTACATACCTGACTATGTGGATTTGACACAACCACTGAGACACATAATTGCAGAAGCAGGAAACAGAAATCTTAAAGCCACTCTCGAGTGGACAACGTTGGCCGAAGAAGCTTTCACGTAGACGAAGCAAGCCCTGAGTCAAGCGGCACACCTTTCCACTCCTGATTATCACGATGATTTTTGCCTTGATGTTTCTGAATCAGGTGGAATAGTCAATGGAGTCCTGTTTCAGAAAAAAGGGGGAGTGACACAGGTACTGATGTACCATAGCTCAAAGTTAGACAATATAGAACTAGGCCAGACAGGATGTGCAAGACATCTAGCTGCACGAGCAAAAGCTATTGAGAAAACTGCACATGTGGTAATGTGCCACCCATTGAAAGTCAACACAGCCCATGTAGTAGTAGCATTTTTAAATTCACAGACATTCGCATTTTCCCCAATCAGGAAAATCAAGATTCAGACCAGTCTGTTGAAACCACACATAACATACCAAGTTGGTTTAACAAACATGTATACAGGACTGAGCACGGATGAACACACACCCCATGACTGTCAGTTCGTCTCCCAAAAGGATCTCAAGATAAGATCAGATTTAGAAACAGACCCTTTGGACCAACCAGACCTCACTTACTACAGTGACGGCTGTTGTTACAAGGGAGACGACGGGAATGTGGCCTCCTATGCAGTAGTCCAGCAGGAGGGAGAAAATATACAAACCATAGAAGCAGAAATCATCTCCCAACCTGCTTCGGCCCAACTGGCAGAAGTAGTGGCACTCACCAAACCTTGGAGCATGCAGAGGGACAACGAGTCAACATCTACACAGATTCAGCATATGCCTATGGAGCAGTGCATATAGACGGACCACACTGGATCAGAAGAGGGTTCCTAACATCTGCTAAGACACCAGTAAAACATGCCGAAGCGCTAAAACTCCTGCTAACATCTTTACTGTTGCCATCACAAGTGGCAGTAATGAAATGCAAAGGACATCAAACATTGAACAATGCAATATCCAGAGGAAACGATGCAGCAGACAAGGCAGCAAAGAAAGCAGGAGGGTACAGCAAGCAAATGATGTACAAAGGCCCTGCACCGGCACCTTCCAGAAAGCTCTCGCAAGTTAGGACTGATTTGGCAGAGCTGGAACAACACGATGAATAAAAATCAGATCAAGAGATATTAAGATAGAAACAGCTCAAAAGACATATTGTCTTTAGGTTTTATAGATTGAATACTAAAACGGAATACCCATTCTTGTTTTACATCTGAAACCTATTTATTCTACCATTCAAAAAGAGTCCAATATATTTTTGTTCTATTATTTTGTATATACTTTATTTTTGTACTCATTATTTTAAACTCTGCAACTGATATTGCACTCATTATTTTAAACTCCGAAACTGATATAACCATGGATGAAATTGATGAAGTGCCATTGAAAAAGTCAGAACAATTAAGGGGCCCCCTAGGGATAAGAATCGTAATATCATTATTAGTGTGTTCATCACAATTGGCATTTTCCTGGTTGGGTGTGGGGTACAGCATCGTGAAGAACCCGAATCCATTCGTGCACTCGTAGAAAATGCCAATATCACTCACAAAACTTCAGCTGTGTTTAAGAGACTTCCATTTATCCCCAGAGCCAACTGATCAGCTGAGAGACAGAAGGAGGGGTTAGAAATACTCATTCCGTTTATGGGTGCATTCATGCTTGGGGACGGCCAGATGATAACTCATGGTGTCTCGGTTCAAAGAAGGTATATTGGAGTGCTAGGGCAGAAGGAAATAACAATCCCCCTGTTTTGGCGTTTAGGTCTCAGCTATCCTTTTCCAAAGGTCGCCATAGTGGAGATATGAGCAAACACAATCCAATAATAATTGCTTTTAAAAGCGCACTCACTCCCCATTTTAAGAAAAAGGGAGACGTCACTGCATTTAATTTACTGATGGGGATAAAAGTTCCTGGAAAATACCCAATGCGATCAATTTTGGTGAAAATATTTGACCCCCCAGCTGATGTAATCCCTGATCTCGCCCCAAAATATACTGAATCCCTCCTTCAGCCAGAACCAGAAATACCCCCTGCTAAATCTGTGAACAATCCACTGGTCACCTATCTGAGTACGACCTCTATACAGAAAGTTATAGCAGTAGAAACAGGATACGAGGACACAAATTCCTGGTTGGACTGGGTTGTCTATTCTGTTAAGCAGAGCAATATGGCGGACTGTCTGGCCTGTGCGGCTGCTCGACCAAGTTTGGGAACAGTGCCATTTCCATTTAACGCCCACAATAACCCACGAGGACAGCTCTGTATGTACAAACTCTATGGACAAAAATCCCCAGTAGATTGTGTCGACATTGCTCAAAAGTATCCAGTGGTAAAAATGAATGACATTCCACTTGACTTCACGTCTTACGAGGGACCATATGACTGCATCACAAGGGACTACCTAAAAGGTACTGAAGAAGGAACTCTTAGGTGGTGCAATTCTACAATGGCTGTAATAAACCAGGATTTTCTCCCAGGTATAGCTATGCCCATTATGCAGTATCCCAGAGCAGATGTGTGGTGGTATTGTGGCACTAAAACCCTGTACTCAGTTTTACCACAGGATTGGACGGGGACCTGTGCTCTGGTACAGCTAGTGATGCCTTTTTATGCAGTACCAATGACGGCCGAGTAACTGATAAACATGGCAGTCCAATCCAAAACAACCAGGGCCAAAAGGTCAGCCCCTAGAGGGAGTTTTGATTCCACTGTATACATGGACAGCAAAGGGGTGCCCAGACGAGTTTAAGGCGAGACACGGCAGGCAAAAACATCGTTTTTCAAGTACTGGTCAATTTTGAGATTTTGTGCTATTTTGATTCTATAACATGTTTTCTTTCAGGCTTTTGGAAGGAAAACGTACACAATACGCATTCAAGTGTTTATTTTACTATAGTTTGTCTATTTGCGTCTGTAGATTTCTCCTAAATTCACCAAAAGTTAGCATTCTAACGTAACATAAAGTACCGCGACCGCTGTGTGCACCATGTCATCAGAGATATCGCTGGAAAGCTCCGTCTCTCCTGCACAATCTCATCGGATCCAAATATGGTCATTTCCTTTGTATCAGCAACCAATCGTGAAAGCACAAAGGGGTCTTAAACCAAGAAACGAAATCTCATTGGCTGGTGTCCGACTTCCAGATCCGTGTTCTATTGATGAGTGGGTTGAAGACGTTAGCAAGTGGCCGAATATACAGTGGCCAGATATATATACCTATTTAATAGAGAAACCGAGCGTGTACACCAGAGAGAAATTACAAGCCTATAAGTCACTGGATGCTTACGAATACGTTGTCTGTGGTCATGTACAGAACGTCAAATACCATGACATAGACTCAGAGTTTTGTATTTTGAGATCAGAAATAGGTAACAGTTCAGGGGTGTGTTACTGTCCTTTCAGCTGGCTATTACTCTCCTTTCCATATCAAAAATTGTATGCCTTGCCCTGTAACTTTCTCATCATAACCAGGGTTTGAAACTAACATTTTCATGAACAACAACACAGTGACAACAGGGTTCAAAATGTCAGCAGCCAATATCATTCAGTTACATTCAAAACCTGATTAAGCTTAGGATACTTACTCACATGTCTAGTAAGTTAGATGTTTACCTACTTCATATCCAGAGCCGAGATTTGTCTGAGAGCAAATGTTACTTTCAAGCCCAGTATGTTTATTATGATTTTGTGAAATTTCAGGCTTGGGTCATGCTGCAGCCATGCAGCTGCAATATTATTCAAAGTTGAGCTCTATGTTAGGATGGGAAGGACAGAGAAAGCAGCGGTTACTTCTGGAGTGTGCATGTGGAAAGACATCAGCAGGAAAGAAGTCAGACCAGCTCCATTGAGGGAAATCAGCTTCCACAAACCAAAGAGGCTTGGCAGGCAACTTCCAGCAGCTTCAACATCTGCTAGGAAGAATAGTATCACACCCAGAGGCATGTAATAGTTGACAGAGCCTAGATAAGTTTCCTTTTGCCATAGTGCATTTAATTAATTCTCAGGATTTCTCCTCAGTGTTTTGACACCATAATGTAGCCTGAGAAAGGTGTTACTTGGTGATGCAGAGATGAAAAGGCCTACAGACCAACGTGGCATCATGACTTTTTGTAAACATACACGCTCAGTTTGAATAGTTTCAGTATCATTTGTTATGTTAGTTTGAATATGTCTGTCCTTTTGTCTTCAGATTACTGATTCTAGAAATTCGATTGTTTGTTATCTACAGCTTAACTGGTCTGGTTTTAGAATAATTCAGTCATTATTCTTAAAATGTGAACATTATGCAGCACACTAATTGTGTCTTTTTGTTGCTCTATTATCAGTGTTGACAGATGATGACATCCGGGAACTGCGGGATGTGGACCCAGGTGCTGCAGTGCTGACGAGCCTGGAAAACAGTGACACGGACACTGCATCGTCTGACACTGATTCAGAGGAGCATCCAGACTTACCTGAGCCCTTGACTGCTTTATTTGATGCAACACTCCGGGAACTCTCACCACAGGAAATTAAGGTGAAATGTGAGGATACATTTCACAAACTAAAAACTACACTACAACCTCAACAATGTGAGAAACTGGAATTTGTGACACGGAAACAGTCAAGGTCAAATGAGTGGCACACCTATAGGGCTGGTCGGATCACAAGCACCAAATTTCACCATGCAGCCACAACTGACAAGATCAGCAAAACATACCTAAATGATATAATGCAGTACAACAACACAAAGTTAAATGTCCCATCTGTGCTCTGGGGTCAAAACATGGAGGAAACGGCAAGACAAGCCTACACTGCATTTAAGTCCCAAAGCCATCCAGATGTCAGCATCAGCTCATGTGGCTTAGTAGTGCAACCTTCTGAGCCACACCTTGGATCATCGCCAGATGGGATAGCAAGATGTACCTGCTGTGGCAAAGGGGTGGTAGAGCTAAAATGTCCCTACAAATACAGGAATAGCCTTCAAGGATGTACAGAAGACAAGCAGTTTTGTCTGGACAAGTCATTCTCGTTGAAACATTCACACACATACTACTATCAAACTCAACTTCACATGTCTGTGTGTGGTGTTAGATACTGTGACTTTGTGTTGTGGACTAAGGAGAAGTTCATTGTGCAACGTATCCTAAGAAATGAAGAGTTTCTGCAGGAGGCTTTGCCAAAAGCACATGACTTCTTTAGCTCGAGTGTGTTGCCTGAATTACTGACAAGAAGACATGATCCTGTCTTGGTGTCACAGAGAGCCTGCGAATACTGTGAAAGACCAGATTTTGGTAAAATGATAATCTGTGTCAAATGCAACAACCACATTCACTACAGTTGTGCACACATAAAAAGGAAGCCAGCAACATGGTTATGTAGGAAATGTCTGAGAGTTGAGGCTTGAATGCCTTCATGTAGGAGTGGGCAATGTATTGTATTGTGATAGGAGACCAGATATGGTGTTAGATGTCGGTTATGGATTGTCTTTCCCTGGTTGTTAAAGTTGCATTACAGTTGAAACAATGAATTCATCATCAGCCTTTTCTTTACATTTGATGTTGTTATTGACAGCTGTGTCTAGATGCACTTCAGTGCAACAAGATATTTTAAGTTTTATTCTGTAATGCTATATATGTATCCATAGAGATAATTTGCGACCTAAAATTATTATTTACTGTTTACAACATACAGAACCAGTTTGATTCTAATATATTGTACATACTCCTACTTTCCATGTTGTTAATGTTTAGTGGCACTTTAATGGCAGCTGAATGGAATGAAACTCTGTTAGTAACAACATTACAAATAAATGTGATACTGCACTCTGAATTGTTGAGATAATCTGGGGGGGAAAGGACCATTAGACACACCAGTGGCAGCCAATGTGGGGAGGTTTATTAAAATGCATTAAGTTTTAAGTACAGTAGGCCTATATACATGTTTTACAAATGTAAAATCACTTTATAAGTCATACATGGTTATGTGTAACTCATTTGGGAACAACACTCTTACAGAGGTTTGTGAGGGCACCACATACAATAACAACATCATCTAGTATGTCAACCTGCGACAAAGGAATAACTGTTTGTAAAATCTTAAAGTTTTTCCACCGACCAATAACTCGCTCTACATGGATCCTCACACGAGAAAGTTGTCTAGATGTGTCCACTTCCTGTGCAGAAAGCTGCTTCTTTCCTTTTGTGAAATGAGGGAGACGAAGGGTTGCACCATAGGCCGCAAGCTCGTCTCTGATGAGAAATCCTCTGTCTGCTAAAACCTCATCCCTAGGCTCCAAAAGTTTGAGGAAACCTGACTCCTTAGTGATCTGCTTGTCTGAAACCCGTCCACCCCACCCAGGAGACAGAAATGAAATTGCACCAGCTGGAGTGATGCCGATCAAATATTTAATGGTGTTGTTGTGTTTATAGTTTGACCATGTCTGGGCCCTGGAAGTCAGATTACTGGGTCTAGCTATGAACATTTCTGTGCAATCTATTATGCACCGGCATCTTCTAAAGTTGCGCTTGAATATTTTTGGCATATTTTTAAGTACTGCACCCTTACTTGGCCATTTAATGAGTGGCTTGAGGACCAAGGCCATAGCAGGGACCCAGCTCCATAAAATATTTGATAAGGTGGTTTTTGATACCTGAAATCTATAAGCCAAGTCAGTATTACATAGGCCCAACCTTAATTTCATCAATATAATCAATAGGTGGTCCTCTACTGTAAGTTTGTTGTGAATTCTTTCTACGCTGCCCATCATTTTTGTAATCAGCCACTCAAAGACCACAGAGGTCAGTCCTGTGAGAAAAATCAATTGTCCAATGTTGCACTTAACAGTGGTGTAGGAGAATGTAGATTTTTGCAGCTCCTCTTTCAGCTTTACATTTTCTGCTCGTAGTGTGTCAAACTCCTGTCGCAGGTTGACATATTCCTCCTGAAGTTGACTGTATCTCAGGTTCAGATCATCGTACTCTCTCTTTGGAACTGGGATATCCTCTTCAGCTTTAATATAGAAAAGTGAAAAATTAGCATGTGCTGCAACCAATGCAAACAAGTTCACAATTCAGGGGTCCTCACACATTTTTACCAATGAATTTTCAAAACTTTTCCATGACAGAAGAGAAGATACATTATTGATCCCAGGGGGAGATTTTTCCTCTGCATTTGACCCATCCAGGGGCCAGTGTACATGTCACACACAGACATACATAGCAATTGGAGCAGTGGGCCTGGCAGGAGCACACACACACTAGGAGCACACTGACTCTTTCAGTGAGGGTGGGAACCCTGACAATCAATCAGTTAATTGTAAGATGATATATTCATATATTCATACCAGGACAATGATCCATGCTGCATTCTTGTTCTGGATCCATGCTGCATTCTTGTTCTGGAGTTTCAGAAGTAACACTTTGATTTGCTGCAGTGTCAGCTCTCCTCCTTTTCCTATGGTACCTACAGTAACAGCAGAAATGTATAGTTAGACTAATCCATATTTCAAAACAGCAGCTGTAGGCACCAAAGCTTATGCAAGAGAGGAAAACAAAACAAAAAACAACTGAGAGGAGGGCAACTCTAATCTTACCTGTCCATCTTTGCATTTGGGTTCTGGCTTTGTTTTGTGTACATGAACACAGATGGCACAAAATCAGGACTACTAGAGTCCAATGATGCCTCGCCTGCAAAAATAAAACACAAACACGTTTGTTTAGCCTAGCAAGCTACTAGGCAAATCTAACGCCAGCTTATCAAACTTTAGCTGCATTTGATTATTATTCTACATCATACAGACAATCACTAATGTAAACAAGGCTTTCCCGTAAAATCAAAGAGTAGGCTAGATAACCTCATTACCTGATATAAAGTGGGCACTGCAGACGCGAGCATTTTTGATTATGTCCTCATTCCAGTCCACACGTTTAATCGCCTGCAGCCACAGACGCCGCCGGTTGCTCTGAAATGGTCGTGGTCCTCTCGGAATCCTATAAAACTTTAGTCCGCCGGTGGAATAGCGATTCGTACAACCGTATACGCAACAACCAGACATGTTGATGCTGGGTACAGTTTGTAAATGCTTGCTAACCAGTTGCTACCTCGTCTTTGTCATTCAGAACTGCTGGAAAACAACACCACTTCCGTTGCCCACATGCGCGCGCAACTTTTTGATTACGTCGGCTGTAAAAGGGTCTATAAATAAACTTGCCTTGCCTTGCCTACTGCATTTTTAGCTCATTTTCTACAGTTTAAAACCTGCTACGAAAGCAAAAAAAAAGGGTTAGTGGCGCAATGGATAACGCGTCTTGACTACGGATCAGAAGATTCCAGGTTCGACTCCTGGCTAGCTCGTCCCGCTTTAGTAAATCAATTGTTCCTCATTTCCTAATGTACTTCTCAAAAAACTGTCCGTCAAAGTACACCTGGAATGAGGGATCGACATGGGTCAATGGGCTTTCAACATTTGAGTACTTCTCAACAAACAGTCCATCAAAGTCAATGAACATTTGAAACGAGGAACAACACTATTATGGCCCTTCAACATGAAACCAAGTTAATGTGAAATATTTCGTTTTTAGCCTACGTGGGCTTTTGACTTCTGGTCATTTGAGCTTTACAGTAATTCCCAGCCTATGAGTATGTGTCTGAACTCTGTCAGTCATAGGGGGTATAGCTCAGTTGTAGAGCATTTGACTGCAGATCAAGAGGTCCTCAGTTCAAATCTGGGTGCCCCCTTTGTAAGTGTACTTTCCTTCAGAATGGTATGTTTAAAATACTGTGAGAACTACAGTGGCCGTGATCGTATAGTGGTTAGTACTCTGCGTTGTGGCCGCAACAACCCCGGTTCGAATCCGGATAACGGCAGTAGTTGCAGTCTGCTTTTATGTTTTTGCTTCAACTTACCTACTGCATTTTTAGTTCATTTTCAACAGTTTAAAAGCTGCTAAGAAAACAAAAACAAAGGGTTAGTGGTGCAATGCATAACGTGTCTGACTACGGAGCAGAAGATTCCAGGTTCGACTCCTGGCTAGCTCGTTTCACTTTAGTAAATCGATTGTTCCTCATTTCCTAATGTACTTCTCAAAAAACTGTCCGTCAAAGTACACCTGGAATGAGGGATCGACATGGGTCAATGGGCTTTCAACATTTCCAATAGTACTTCTCAACAAACAGTCCATCAAAGTCAATGAACATTTGAAACGAGGAACAACACTATTATGGCCCTTCAACATGAAACCAAGCAAATGTGAAATATTTCGTTTTTAGCCTACGTGGGCTTTTGACTTCTGGTCATTTGAGCTTTACAGTAATTCCCAGCCTATGAGTATGTGTCTGAACTCTGTCAGTCATAGGGGGTGTAGCTCAGTGGTAGAGCATTTGACTGCAGATCAAGACGTCCAGAGTTCAAATCTGGGTGCCCCCTTTGTAAGTGTGCTTTCCTTCAGAATGGTATGTTTGCAATACTGTGAGAACTACAGTGGCCGTGATCGTATAGTGGTTAGTACTCTGCGTTGTGGCCGCAGCAACCCCGGTTTGAATCTGGCTCACGGCAGCAGTTGTAGTCTACTTTTATGTTTTTGCTTCAACCTACCTACTGCATTTTTAGTTCATTTTCTACAGTTTAAAAGCTGCTACGAAAGCAAAAACAAAGGGTTAGTGGCGCAATGGATAACGCGTCTGACTACAAGCTGGGGAACAATAGTCTTGCAAGGGGGGGGAAGAAAGGAGAAGAAGGGGGAAGAAGAAAAGAGGGAGAAAGAGGAGAAAAAACGATTCTCTTGCTCCCTGTTCCCCTTCTGCATGTAAATGTATTTATATACAGAAGTACTTTAATAAAGACCAACAACGTATGCGTTTGTTGACTAATAACACTTGTGTTATGCAGTTAACTATTAACACATTTCTAATAAATATTATATATTTCTAATAAATATTAAGTAAAACGTATCTACTTCTTTCAAGTTTATTACATACAATTATTATTATTTTCTTTATCAGGGATAGTTTTGAAGTACCCAATATGGACCTGTATTGAAGCTCATGGTTTGTGTGCTGTGGACAAATACTTAAATGTAACCATTACATTTAATATGAACTAAGAAGGTATTGGTGTTATAATGTATTTCTTTTAACAAACAAAGAGAAAACCGATAGAAGTTCTAAACATAGCACTCAATTATTGGACAGTCACGAACTTGATAGAACCAAACCTTTATTTTAAAGTAGTTCAACTTAATAAAATGTAAAACAACCCT
Organism: Pogonophryne albipinna; assembly: GCA_028583405.1. Classification (NCBI taxonomy): domain Eukaryota; kingdom Metazoa; phylum Chordata; class Actinopteri; order Perciformes; family Artedidraconidae; genus Pogonophryne; species Pogonophryne albipinna. The sequence goes on along the minus strand of CM053264.1, from coordinate 751,331 downwards.
TAAAAGTAAGTAAGGTGCAGTATAACAAAATAACACTCTAAATGAGTTTTAACATAAAATAAACATTATCATAAACTTAATAAAATATATACATATCATATATATAAATAAATATCAAACTATACACCGAACTATATACATAAATAAGTGTGGAGTGTCCATGCCTCTGGTGGGGGGATATACATTTAGTTATGTCCTCCAACCATTGCTCCTTTGGCACAATGTAGTTCACTACTCCCTGTACTGGCTGTGTCCAGTGTCCGCTGTCCCAAAGCTCCCACACCTCCACACGTGTTGGGCAGTACTTTGCAGGGCAGTGTTTGGCTGTATGGAGCAGGAGCAGGACTAGGAGCAGGAAAAGCAGAGAGAGGCTGGCATTCAGAGCCTGTGGAGCAGCGACCAGGACAGGAACCTGTGAGCTCACTGGAGTAAATATCATGGAGCCCAAAGGTGGAGCAGGGAAGCGCTGCATCACCACCTGAGGGCCAGAGGGTGGAGCAGGGAACAGCTGCATCTCCACCTGAGGGCCAGAGGGTGGAGCAGGGAAGAGCTGCATCTCCACCTGAGGGCCAGAGGGTGGAGCAGGGAAGAGCTACAACACCACCTGAGGGCCAGGGGGTGGAGCAGGGAACAGCTGCATCTCCACCTGAGGAGCTGAGGGTGGAGCAGGGAACAGCTGCATCTCTACCTGAGGGCCAGAGGGTGGAGCAGGGAACAGCTGCATCTCCACCTGAGGAGCTGAGGGTGGAGCAGGGAACAGCTGCAACACCACCTGAGGACCTGAGGGTGGAGCAGGGAAGAGCTGCATCTCCACCTTGCTTTGCTGCTTTGTGATCTGGAATGTGACAACAGCGAAGTTGAGGCATTTATTAGAAATGATCTATAGCAGTTAATGTTTCCAGATTTATAACCGAACACATTTATAATAAAAACTAGTTTGTAATGTTATTGTTTATAAGAGAGTTTAACAAACACGGAAATCAAATACACAGTCACGTTATGTATGACCTTTTTGGTTGAGTCCATCTTTAAGATGGAACCAAATGTGGAGGTGATGCTGGCCTTGATATGGTCCATGTGGGAGAGGATATCCCTGCCGTACATGGACAGCACCCAGAGACTGCTTGGGAGGAGGCTGGGCTCTGGGTGGGGGTAACTACTGGGGGTGCGATATAAAATGTATGCATGAGGCATTTCTTAATCTGAAACTATCATCATTATGTTTTAGTCTGGAGTGAGTCACTCAGTGTAAATCCTTTGATTGATAATATTTGCACCAGTAAATTGTAAATGTTCAGTAATATACTTATCATATGTGAATAATAAGTAATAGGTACATATGTTTCTATACTTTACCTTCTGACAGAGGTCACGTCACTTCCGTTTCCTTGGAGCGGGTTTATCCCTCCTGAAGGCCAAAGCCCGTCCATTCCGTATCTCCCATTTCGTTATGGCTTATAGGTTTAGTGATCATCTAAACTTTAAGTAAAATAACAATGCAAGTGTTAGAGAGAACTACACTGCAAAGCGAACAACACTGACACCATGTTAACCATTATTTATACAGGTTATCTACACATATAATCATGTATAAACACACATCATGTTCATAAACGGTGAAGTTGTCCTTTTATCCATAAATGATTGATGTTTGTATATTGAATTACAATTAATGTAATGTTATATACAGTATATAGCTATCTTGAATATATATTCAACAATATACTGTGTCCTTCCTGGAGCATATAACACACTTTATCATATCATAGTGAGCAACGATCCCTTATCTCACATAAAGATATTTATATCATATAATATATGATATACTTTAGGTGTCTATATGAACAAATCAACTGATAAACATAAACTCATAAAATGGTGGAGTAATGGAGTAAAAGTACACCAGTTACCTCTGAATTTTAGTGGAGTAGAAGTACACAGTAGAAAAATATGGAAACACTCAAGTGAAGTACAAGTATCTCAAAATTCTACTTAAGTACAGTACTTGAGTAAATGTTCTTAGTTACTTCCCACCTCTGTGTATACAGTATGCTGTATGACTTCTGTACCACTGCTCACAGAAGTGTAGTTACTGATTACTGATGCGCCTCGCGATTTGTCCACTGTGTCAACCAAAAGCGTGAGGGGGGCGGGTTCGGGGAGAAGCCGTGCCGTGAGTGGCTCTGTCCATTGTGATGCCGTGACGTGAATGGCTCCGTCCATTGTGAACTTGCGTAGTGATTGGTTTAAATCCAATCTCACAATGGACAGCGAATATCATGATTGGGTGATAGACAGACGGTCCTACGACACAGGGTCGCATAGAAAGCTGGGGAACAATAGTCTTGCAAGGGGGGGGAAGAAAGGAGAAGAAGGGGGAAGAAGAAAAGAGGGAGAAAGAGGAGAGAAAACGATTCTCTTGCTCCCTGTTCCCCTTCTGCATGTAAATGTATTTATATACAGAAGTACTTTAATAAAGACCAACAACGTATGCGTTTGTTGACTAATAACACTTGTGTTATGCAGTTAACTATTAACACATTTCTAATAAATATTATATATTTCTAATAAATATTAAGTAAAACGTATCTACTTCTTTCAAGTTTATTACATACAATTATTATTATTTTCTTTATCAGGGATAGTTTTGAAGTACCCAATATGGACCTGTATTGAAGCTCATGGTTTGTGTGCTGTGGACAAATACTTAAATGTAACCATTACATTTAATATGAACTAAGAAGGTATTGGTGTTATAATGTATTTCTTTTAACAAACAAAGAGAAAACCGATAGAAGTTCTAAACATAGCACTCAATTATTGGACAGTCACGAACTTGATAGAACCAAACCTTTATTTTAAAGTAGTTCAACTTAATAAAATGTAAAACAACCCTTAAAAGTAAGTAAGGTGCAGTATAACAAAATAACACTCTAAATGAGTTTTAACATAAAATAAACATTATCATAAACTTAATAAAATATATACATATCATATATATAAATAAATATCAAACTATACACCGAACTATATACATAAATAAGTGTGGAGTGTCCATGCCTCTGGTGGGGGGATATACATTTAGTTATGTCCTCCAACCATTGCTCCTTTGGCACAATGTAGTTCACTACTCCCTGTACTGGCTGTGTCCAGTGTCCGCTGTCCCAAAGCTCCCACACCTCCACACGTGTTGGGCAGTACTTTGCAGGGCAGTGTTTGGCTGTATGGAGCAGGAGCAGGACTAGGAGCAGGAAAAGCAGAGAGAGGCTGGCATTCAGAGCCTGTGGAGCAGCGACCAGGACAGGAACCTGTGAGCTCACTGGAGTAAATATCATGGAGCCCAAAGGTGGAGCAGGGAAGCGCTGCATCACCACCTGAGGGCCAGAGGGTGGAGCAGGGAACAGCTGCATCTCCACCTGAGGGCCAGAGGGTGGAGCAGGGAAGAGCTGCATCTCCACCTGAGGGCCAGAGGGTGGAGCAGGGAAGAGCTACAACACCACCTGAGGGCCAGGGGGTGGAGCAGGGAACAGCTGCATCTCCACCTGAGGAGCTGAGGGTGGAGCAGGGAACAGCTGCATCTCCACCTGAGGAGCTGAGGGTGGAGCAGGGAACAGCTGCAACACCACCTGAGGACCTGAGGGTGGAGCAGGGAAGAGCTGCATCTCCACCTTGCTTTGCTGCTTTGTGATCTGGAATGTGACAACAGCGAAGTTGAGGCATTTATTAGAAATGATCTATAGCAGTTAATGTTTCCAGATTTATAACCGAACACATTTATAATAAAAACTAGTTTGTAATGTTATTGTTTATAAGAGAGTTTAACAAACACGGAAATCAAATACACAGTCACGTTATGTATGACCTTTTTGGTTGAGTCCATCTTTAAGATGGAACCAAATGTGGAGGTGATGCTGGCCTTGATATGGTCCATGTGGGAGAGGATATCCCTGCCGTACATGGACAGCACCCAGAGACTGCTTGGGAGGAGGCTGGGCTCTGGGTGGGGGTAACTACTGGGGGTGCGATATAAAATGTATGCATGAGGCATTTCTTAATCTGAAACTATCATCATTATGTTTTAGTCTGGAGTGAGTCACTCAGTGTAAATCCTTTGATTGATAATATTTGCACCAGTAAATTGTAAATGTTCAGTAATATACTTATCATATGTGAATAATAAGTAATAGGTACATATGTTTCTATACTTTACCTTCTGACAGAGGTCACGTCACTTCCGTTTCCTTGGAGCGGGTTTATCCCTCCTGAAGGCCAAAGCCCGTCCATTCCGTATCTCCCATTTCGTTATGGCTTATAGGTTTAGTGATCATCTAAACTTTAAGTAAAATAACAATGCAAGTGTTAGAGAGAACTACACTGCAAAGCGAACAACACTGACACCATGTTAACCATTATTTATACAGGTTATCTACACATATAATCATGTATAAACACACATCATGTTCATAAACGGTGAAGTTGTCCTTTTATCCATAAATGATTGATGTTTGTATATTGAATTACAATTAATGTAATGTTATATACAGTATATAGCTATCTTGAATATATATTCAACAATATACTGTGTCCTTCCTGGAGCATATAACACACTTTATCATATCATAGTGAGCAACGATCCCTTATCTCACATAAAGATATTTATATCATATAATATATGATATACTTTAGGTGTCTATATGAACAAATCAACTGATAAACATAAACTCATAAAATGGTGGAGTAATGGAGTAAAAGTACACCAGTTACCTCTGAATTTTAGTGGAGTAGAAGTACACAGTAGAAAAATATGGAAACACTCAAGTGAAGTACAAGTATCTCAAAATTCTACTTAAGTACAGTACTTGAGTAAATGTTCTTAGTTACTTCCCACCTCTGTGTATACAGTATGCTGTATGACTTCTGTACCACTGCTCACAGAAGTGTAGTTACTGATTACTGATGCGCCTCGCGATTTGTCCACTGTGTCAACCAAAAGCGTGAGGGGGGCGGGTTCGGGGAGAAGCCGTGCCGTGAGTGGCTCTGTCCATTGTGATGCCGTGACGTGAATGGCTCCGTCCATTGTGAACTTGCGTAGTGATTGGTTTAAATCCAATCTCACAATGGACAGCGAATATCATGATTGGGTGATAGACAGACGGTCCTACGACACAGGGTCGCATAGAGTTGCCTGAGAAAAAAGTCTCAGATATATATTGCTATGTCTATCAACGGGACATTTTCCTGTCTTCAAAATGTACAAACGACACATCAAATCACACCTACAGACCAAGACGAAGCGAATGGAAGTACTCCCAGACCTCTAGCATGTTTGGAAGTTTGGAAAAACTCATCAACAGTATCAAAATACGCTTTTTTTGTAGGGTGATTTTTTAGGGTTAAGTAAACCCTGAACAACTTTAATTGGTGGTGGGAAAACTCTTGTTTTGCCACGAAAAACGGACCAATGGTTGTGAAGCTATTTGTCACATGTCACTTCTCTATATCGGTGGCGGGAAAACTCTTGTTTTCGCACGAAAAACGGACCAATGGTTGTGAAGCTATTTGTCACATGTCACTTCTCTATATAAAGGATGGGACCGGGGGATTTTGCCGCGAGACCCAGTTATTACTATGGAGAACGCTTGCCCCCTGTGCAATAGAGAATATACAGCTTTAAACCAACACCTTAGGGTGTCACATCTCGTGAAAAATATTGAAGAGAGGGGGAAACTAGTATTACTAGTAAACAGGAGGCTAAATATCGGTTCGGAGGCGTGCCCAGTGCAGTCCTGTGATGCACAGAAAGGAACACGTCTGGACAGACATTTTAAGAGGAGCCACACCGAGCTGTCCGATGGAGCCAAAACTCAAATGCTCGACAACTTGAAGAGGCGTCTGATATTGGGGACTTTGGGGGCGCTGAGGGCGAGCAACCCTTCGGTGCCAATGGTTTCAACCCTAGACCTGGATGAGGCGGCAGGTATTGTACTTATACTGTGTGTGTGTGTGTGTGTGTGTGTGTGTGTGTGTGTGTGTGTGTGTGTGTGTGTGTGTGTGTGTGTGTGTGTGTGTGTGTGTGTGTGTGTGTGTGTGTGTTATAACGATGCATGACTGTGCTATATAAATAAATAAAGATTGAGATTGAGATTTAAGCACTGCCATATACATGAGTTATACAATATTATGTAATAACAATATAATATGCCATCACTTTTCAGGCCTAGAAGAGGAGAAGGAGGTGGAGGAAGAGGAGGGAGAGGAGGGAGAATGCCAGGTTACGAAACTGAAGGCTGAGGTGGCCAAGCTTAAAAACCAAGTGAGAGAGCTAAATGATGGCTTTGAGCTTTCACAGGCCTATAATAGGAATTTAAAAAGAGCCTATGCTAAGCTTAAGCGAAGTGCGTTGAAGGCAAGCAAAAACTCTGTCATATTTGGCACTGCGGATGTCCTGGAGTATTCCCTCCCACAGACCTCAGCAGAGGACGAGGGGTCCACTGATATACCTTCTGGGACAATCCTGTGTCCCCCCTTCCCGGACCACATCCTCACCCTCAGTGAGTGCATCTCTCCCTACATATGGTAGAATAAATGCCATGATGATTATAGAGATCATTTGTTGTCCATTGTCCACATGTGTTAGTCGTCTAGTAAGACATTGTTTTCCTATCTTTTTTCCAGACACCTTATTGGAGGAGTACAAGGAGCTGCAGGAGGGACCTCACCCAGATGCCAAGCTACGCAACAATGTGCAGTCCAAGCTGCACAGGATCAGAAATTTTCTTGGCTGGATGAGCAAGGGGCAGTCTGGACTTGCCAAACTGAAATTCCTGAATGATCAGAAACGTCTTAAGGGGTACGTGACTCAATTATTTGTAGCTTAATTGTTGTCACACACACACACACACAGAGGTCAATAGAAAAAATAATATAACAGGAGGGTTAATGATTATCTTTGTGCTTGTTTCTTTGTATTGTAGATGGGTGGGTTATCTCGTTGATTGCGGGATGGCAAGGACCACCAGCCTGCATTATCTGAAGAACGTCAGGCAGTTCCTGGTTTACGTGAAGGAGACCCCACCTAAAACCTTGTGCCTCGGCCAGAAAGATCTGGTGATGAGCGACAGGTATCTGAAGAGTGTGATAAAGGGATGGAACCGCCATGTTGTCCAGCACCAGATGAGCGTGAAAGGCCGTAAGGACGCGATTATGCACACGGTGGAGGAGCTCCAAAAGTGCCGCAGATTGGCATTGTTGGCCATCCCCAAACTGCTCTGTAAGTTATAATACATATGTTATAATTAACAGGGTGATGTAGCAATTCAAATAAATTGATGAAATAACACATTCTATTTCCCTTGTCATTGCAGCAAAACTGGAACATCTACACACAAATTCGAGCCTGTGGAAGCTGCAGGGGTACGTGGCTGCCTACCTGGCCTCCCTCTATGGGCACCGCCTGGGAGTGTTCATCAACATGACGGACCTTGAGGTCAGCGAGGCAGTTCACGGCGATAAAGATGACTACTTGCTCAAAGTAAACACTTGATTTCTCCTATTTTTTTAAAGTACATTCAAGCCACATTCCTTGTATGTGTAAAATTAATTGTCATTCTGAATAGATGACACACCACAAGACTAATGAGGCCTTCGGAACCGCTAAAATGCTGCTAAACAAGGAGGAGTACGGCTGGCTCCTCAAATTGATCGCACTTAAGACCAAGTGTGCATCAACAACAAAATTGTCAAGGTTTGTGTTCTTTAACACTACATCTGGAAGGAATCGCAACCTCACAAAGTACCTACAGATGGTCTGGTCGGAGATGCATTTGAGGGGGGATGTCAACTTCATAACCCTGCGGACCGCCGTCGCCACCTTTGTAAGTGAAATTACACTAATGTAATACTGTAACTGATCTACTGTGCTCACTTTTACCTCACCTAAGCTTTGCATTCTGCTCTTGTGTCTTTTCTGCCTTTGTCTGCTTCAGGCAAGAGACAAACATGGCGAAGACTCGGTGCAAAGGAAGAGCATGGCGAGGTTGATGTGCCACGACACGGCGATGGCCGACAAACACTATACAATGGACCTCTCCGTCGAACAGGCCCGCAATGGTCGGCTCCTCTTCGAACAGTCGCAGGAGACGACCAATTCAAGGACTCGGCCTCAGACTGAGGTAATTAAAAGACAAGAGTCATGTATAATTACTCATGTATAGTCCAGTGTATAGAAAGATAACAGTTTTCTCTTTTATGATCCAACAGGAGGAGGAGGAGGAGGAGGAGGAGCAGAAGGAGGAGGAGGAGGAGGAGGAGGAGGAGGAGACGAAGAGGAAGGAGCAGAAGGAGGAGGAGGAGGAGGGGAAAGGGACGAAGAGGAAGAGGAAGGAGCAGAAGAGTGGGACGAAGGAGAGAACCCCAAGGGTGACCAGGAGCCATGCAGAGTTATACAAGGTAGTCAAAATGTCACAATTCCAAAAAATGTAGTAAAATATAACATTGAAGATTTAGATTTTCTTTGAGATTAAAAACTTTTAAAATACCATAATATGACTATGTATGAATCCCAACGTGACAAGTTAATTAAAATGTGCTTTATATTTTGTGTGCCAACAGAGAAGGTGCCGGATTATGCTGTCGCCACTCAAAAGACACAGCCCATGCAAAAAGCCTCAGCACCAGAGACCCCGGCGCAGTCGGAAGGGGACACCGCGGAAACATTTTCCTTGAATGTGTTCTTGTCCGTAAATGTTTGTAAATATTTTTTGTTATTTAATGTTCTATAATTGTTGTTATTTCATGTCCGTAAATGTTCCTTGTTGTTATTTAATGTTCAGAAATTATTGTTATTGTTATTTAATAGTGTATGTTTAAATAAATGTTTTAAATTGTTCAAAGTAGTATTCTGGTAATTTCTTTATGGTTCTGCTAAGTCATGTTGTGTCTAGCTCTGATACACTTGGTTCTATATACATACACATATATGCAGTGGGTTTTAATATTAAATAATATTTATAAGTGGTTTATTATAATCACATTATTATATTTAATCATTCTAAAATAATAATAATAGTTATTATAACTATTAAATAACAGTTATTATAACTATTAAATAACTATTATAGTTATTATCTCTTAATTCAACTAATCATCCAATTCAAAAACTGAGTGCCAAGGGCAAGAATCAAACCCAGCTCTCTCACACCAAAGGGCAACTCTTTATCTGTTGCACCACAAGTGACGCTGAAGAATATTGAACAAAAGTCTTATATATAGAGTCCACTATACAAGTAACACATTTCTCTATCGTTTTGGTGTGGCATGTTCAGAATATGCTAGATTGCAGATATAGCAATATTTGAATAAAAAAAAAAGTGCTCCACATTCAGATGGAGAAATGTACAGTTTTCACTTTTCCCGACGTTTAAAAGTCAGGTGCTGTAGCCTGGTTCCCTCCCAGTACTGGATACTAGCTAATACATATTTTTTTTAAAAAGTAAACTTTTGGAAGAACCATAAAAAAGGGGTGAAAATGGAAAAAATGTATCCGAAAATAGTGCCTCATATGCGGGTAAAGTCCCCTGACAACTCCCCTTGAATTCCTCCAGAGGCACGTTCTTAAAAAACTTAAAGTTTTTTAAGAACCATACTGGGGGGTCTCAAGGCAACAAATGTACCCGGGCCAGAGTGCACATGGAGCGGATACATTCCTCCATGAAGTGAGACAGCCGTCCTTTAAAAAATATTAAATATCTGGGCGTGTGCATGCGTGTGAACCAAATCATTCTGCCCCCTGTTAACCTAAACATTGGTGTCACTGCTACGTTCCCACCCTCACAGGTGCATGACTGGTTGCAGAGAACCACAGGGACTGACGGTACCACCATCCGGCTAACCAGCTCCAAGGCGGCAGGGCATACCTTCACCCTCAGCCAGCAAGAGGACGAGGTAGGTCATTATATCATTCTTGAAATGGGTCGACAGTCTTTTGTGTATTAGGGGTTGAACAGAGTTATGATGAGGTGTTTTTTTGGTCTCTTTTTTCATGTGCATGTTCCACCGTATCTCTGAAGCTGCTGGAGTGCTATTTCTGCCATGTGAGGGCAGAAGCCACCAAACGCCTGACCTCGGAGCAGGGCAGGTTCTTTGTGGACTGTGGCGCCAACCCACTGACCAACCTCTACGCGGACCTGCAGCGCCTGAGAAAGAAGTGAGTGACTTACTCAACGAGCATGTTTCAAACTGGGGAATAAGAGCTTTGCAAAAATGCATACTGCCAAGGCACTCATAGCAGTCCTCCATCAACACAGGTATTTGCCACAAGTACCAGGGGCTGCGGTGGACGAGACGAGACGCCCTCCTCCTCCGAGACGCCCTCCACCTCCACAGGACCGGCCAGGTATGTGTTCCGACGAGTCAGCTGGTTGTTATTTTGAGTAGAGGTGTGCAATATGGGAACTTCCTGTGATGATGTAAAATGATTTAATGATTTCACAGTTTGAACTCCAAAAACGCTGTAATTGTTGGTGTTGTCCATTACTGTGGCATGGCAGATATTACTGTGGCATGGCAGATATAGAAATGCTCAATGCAGAGCAATATAAAAGGAAAACGTACTGTTTTATGTGCGCTAAACCTGCAGAGGTAAATTATGTTGTGGGATCAATAGAATACTGCCTTCAGTATGTTTAGACTATTAGACTATACTTTCAACTGCATCAGATGCCCGCTCGCTGTGTCCTTCTCATGTAGGGTGAACTGTTGGCCAGTGGGCGGCCCTGCAGTAGCGTTAATAGACATGGTGTTTATTTTCCCCCTCCAGCCTGCCAACACCGCCTGTATCCCTGGGCAAACAGTGGGACAGGTTTTTGGAGGTCTTTCCTGTCTCTCTGCACTCTGCGCCACCGAGTAAGAGGCTGTGTGTAGGGGCCGGCTTCACTGCACACAGGCCCTTGTATAGGAAGTGGAGGAATGTGCAGCTCCTGGAGAGAACGTCCTACATTCTCAGTAAGTATTTTGCACTCAGGCAGTGTTGTGTTCTCCTCTTCTTTTTCCCTTGATTGCACTGCTCACTCGTTTAACTCGTCACACACAGGTCAGGCAATGGGCAGACAAGCCACAACTGACCAAGGAGGGCTGGGTTAACAACACCCCCTCCGTACAGGATGTTGTGCGTGGATGGGTCGCTCCTCGAGACCCGCCAACATGCAGTCGGGGCCTTATCCGCTCTATTTCAGAGCAGAGCTGGCGTGGGCTAGCTGTCCGGGACTTTGGGGGGAGAAGGGCAAAGGTGAGTGCCATTGCCTATATTGTGTGAAAAGCAGGCTCATTTAAAAAAGGTAAATGGTTTGAATGTCTGCATAAACACTAACGCCCTTCTCTATGTTCCTATTGAAGGTGTAGTCGCCACATGTCCCATGGACAAAGGGGATGTCGTGTGCGATTACCACGGCACCCTTATCTCACAAGCTGAGGGACGTCGAAGGGAAGACTCCATCTACCGCTTTTTTTTTCAGGAGTTGTGCATTGACGCCTCGTCCCGTTGTGACTGCCACCCTGAAGTGGACACATATGGACGCTTCCTGAATCACTCCAGGAAGCGTCCCAACCTAAAGCCAAAAAGGTTTGACCTGACCTTCCCAGATGGCCCCAGACCGGTGTTAGTGTTCTTCGCCATGCAGAACATTAAGGTTGGAGAGGAACTCCTCTGGGACTATGGCGTGACCAGGACGTCATTTGGAGGAGAAGGGAAGGACCTTGCCTGGTTGGATATGTAGCTACCCGGTAAGAGATGGACACACACACACACAAAAGCACAGCGTCAATCAGAGGACTGCGCTGGACCCCTAAGGTTTCTTCTCTCCTCTGCAGTGAACACTTTGAGTGTCATCACTACAGCACTGACTCATGGGTATAGACCCTTTTTTTTATCGATGAAAGACCAAATAAAGAATTTGCCAGTAGAGCAACATTAAAATCCTTTTTTTAAAGCAACTTATCACATTTGTGTGCAATTAATCCATAAAGTCTTTATCATAGATGGGACATTTCCCCATACTTGTTAAATAGCAAGCTTCAATAATCTTATTTTACTTTGTATTGTTATATTAATTGCAACAATAATTGTTTATGAATTATCTGCATATTTAACATGATCGCCCTCTATTGTCTTTGAAGTTCACTGTTAATTTGAAACCAAAATAAAAATGTCAACCTAACTTAAAGTCATAAATGTCCTTTGTGAAAAACAACGTCTTGCTCTGCAATAATAGCATTTTTTTGTTGTTATTTTTGTTTATTAGGGAAGGACACCTGAAGGACACTGCTGTGCCTACCATCCTCTGTTTCTCCAAGGGCAAAGAAGAACAGTCCAGGGGAAAACACTTGGTGAGAAGAAGGTAGGTGGAACTGTAAAAGGAGGTTACAAATGTAAACCATTGTTGTTGGCCATTTCTGTGTACGTTTAAAATTGTGTGTGCATATCTGTAAATATATATGTATACATCTATATAATTTATATTAAGTTATTGGTTTGTTTTGTGTGTCCAATATGTGTTACCTGTCGTGGCCAATCGACACCTTTTTTGTAATTTACCGACCTAGAACACTACATTGTATATGTTGCTTGGAGCCCGCATGACAAGGGGCCTGAGTAACTTTCAATGTCTGCTGGTACTAGTGTTGTTTTCCATTTGCAACCTCCATATTCATGTTTTTGTAAATAGTTTCATAAGTTGTGTCAAAGTTAAGCAACTGTTCACTGCAAAACGCCTCGAAGTCTACGGCTGGTTTACGTTTGATAACGGTACGTTTTGTCCGCATTTTCTACTTAGCTAATAGCTACTTAGCTGGGTTAGCATAGCATACATATCATTCATTCGTGACTGCGATGTGGATACAGAACCGCATTTTGTTCCCTTTCCTGTGCCATCCTGCGATTTTATGAACTGAAGAATTGGACTCGGAGAGGCGCGTGTTGGTCGAGCTCGCACCGGGGGAAACACACTCAGGTGAAGTAATCCTAAGGAATAATCCTAAACAAAAACGCAATGCCACCAAAAAAGATTCCTCCGCATGCTGAGGAGGTTGACGACATTAAACGATCGTTAGACATGTTGACGGAGGAGGTATCTGTTGTAAGACAGCAACAGATAGCAATTATGAGCCTGGTGGAGGAAGTTAAAGCCCTGAGGCTAGAAAACTCCGAAAAAGAAAAGAGGATATTCTCGCTGGAAAATCGGGTGGATGAGCTGGAACAATACACCCGAATTAACAACATCATAATCACTGGACTGGAGACGAAACCCCGCTCATACGCTCGGGCGGCGACGAGGATGACCGGAGGGGACACAAGCGAGGAGAATGTTATATCTGTGGAGCTACAGGTGACGGCCTTCCTCAACACCAAGGGAATAGAGATTGACAGCGACAACATCGAGGCCTGTCACCCGCTACCACGGAGAAATAAAACTGATAAACCGGCAATAATAATAAGGTTTGCCAACAGAAAACATAAAACTGAACTTCTGAAACAGGGAAGACGGCTTAAGGGCTCGGATGTATATATGAATGAACACCTCACTAAAAGAAATGCTGAGATCGCCAGAAAGGCCCGATTCCTGAGAAAACAGCAAAAAATACAATCAACATGGACTGCAAAATCTTCATCAAGCTTAACGGATCACCAGAACAAGCCAAAGTATTAATCATCAGGGACCTGGAGGAACTGGAAAAATACCAATGAAACAAATCAGACAAGGTAACGAAAATAAAACACTACCATGACAATTCCAGATAATATACACATATCTCCATCAAGACTTGAAACTTTTGCATATACAGAGCATAAAGCACAGGACATGGAAAATGACATTGATCCGGTAAACAACTTACTGAACAATATCAACAACAGCTGCAACTATTTCACAGAAGAGCAATTCAATGTAACGTGTCAATCAGAAGAGAACATATCAATTATCCACTTCAATAGCAGAAGCCTATATGCCAACTTCCTCAACATTAAAGAATATCTAAGTCAGTTTAAGAACCCATTCAACATCATAGCAATATCAGAGACCTGGATCAGTACTGAGAAAGGTGTGGACTTTGAGATGGATGGCTACGAACTGAATTATACAAACAGAAGGAATAAGAATGGAGGGGGTGTAGCAATCTATGTGGATAAAGGAATGAACTATAAGGTGGTGGAGAGCATGACAACAGCTGTTGACGATTTGTTTGAATGTGTTACAGTAGAAATTTGTATGGAAAAGTCTAAAAATGTTATTGTGAGTTGTATATACAGAGCTCCTGGAACCTGTATTGACACATTTACAGATAGGGTAGAAAACATGTTTACTAAATCATTACAAACATTTTTGTTTATCTGTGGGGATTACAATATTGACCTGTTGAATCCAAATAAGCATAAAATGACAGAACACTTCATCAATACATTGTACAGTATGGGTTTGTATCCTAAAATCACCAGACCTAGTAGAATCACTTCTCATTCTGCTACATTAATAGACAACATATTCACAAACAGTATGGAAAACAATACAGTAGGCGGACTATTATATTGTGACATAAGTGATCATTTACCTGTTTTTATTGTCTATCACTGCAGTTCTAAGAAACCGAAAGTCGCCAGCCTTTTCACATACAAAAGATTGAGAACTGAAGATAACATAATTGCATTTAAGAATGATTTACTAAAGCAGAATTGGAGGGTAGTATATGAGAGAGACGATATTGACAAGGCCTATGATGAATTTCTAAACATCTTTAAAGCACTTTATGACAAAAACTGTCCTGTGAAACAACGCAGAGAGAGACACAAACAAACTCACAGTGCATGGATCACTAATGGCCTAAAAAATGCCTGCAAAAAGAAAAATACACTATATAGACAATTCATAAAATATAGAACTTCAGAAGCAGAAAATAAATATAAAAGATATAAGAATAAATTAACCCATATTCTGAGGATATGTAAAAAAGAATACTATAATAAAATATTAGAGAATAATAAGAATATGAAAGGTTTATGGAAAGTATTAAATAGTGTCATTAGAAAAGGAGCAAAAAGCTCTGGTTACCCTGAGTTTTTTGTGGACAAAAATAATGTTATTAATAATACAGAAGATGTGGTTAATGGTTTTAATGAATTCTTTGTAAATGTGGGGCCAGATCTGGCAGAAAAAATTAAAACCGTAGAAACAACTAAAGGGGAAGATACGGACCTCTGGAATGAAAACAATAGCTCTTTCTTCCTCACACCAGTTGAAGAAAAAGAAATCATCGATACTGTGCGAAAATGTAAAAGCAAATCCTCGACCGATTGGAATAATATTGATATGATTATAGTAAAAAACATTATTGAAGAAATTGCAGAACCATTGACTCATCTCTTTAACTTGTCTTTTCAATCTGGTAAATTCCCAAATAAAATGAAAATAGCAAAAGTTATACCATTATATAAAACTGGGGATAAACACCATTACACAAATTACAGACCTGTTTCATTGCTCTCTCAGTTTTCCAAGATCCTTGAAAAGCTTTTTACAAAAAGACTTGACAATTTCATGGAAACACATCAGCTTTTGGATGACAGTCAATATGGATTCAGGAAAGATAGATCAACATCTATGGCACTAATGGAATTAAGTGAGGAAATAGCAAACTGCATGGACAATAAAAAACAAGCAGTGGGAATATTTATAGACTTACAAAAAGCATTTGACACCATAGATCACAATATTTTACTGATAAAACTGGAATGGTATGGCATCAGAGGGGTGGGATTAAACTGGGTGAGAAATTATTTAAGCAACAGACAACAATTTGTTGAAATAGGTGAACATAAATCAGCATACATGAACATAACTTGTGGAGTACCTCAGGGGTCCGTGTTGGGTCCAAAGCTGTTCATAATATACATCAACGACATTTGCAGAGTATCAAATATATTGAAATTTATTTTATTTGCAGATGACACTAATATTTTTTGTTCCGGTGACAATTTGAAAGAGCTAATGGAAGTGATAGCAGCAGAAATGATTAAAGTAAAACATTGGTTTGACACAAACAAATTATCATTAAATATAAGCAAAACAAAGATTATGTTATTTGGAAAACATAAAACAAATCCTCAGATACAATTAATACTAGATAACATACACATAGAAAGAGTATATGAAATTAAGTTCCTTGGTGTGGTTTTAGACCACAACATCAGCTGGAAACCTCATATCACTCATGTAAAAGCAAAACTGGCTAAAACTATCGCAATATTGGGAAAAGCCAGATACATTCTGGACTATAACTCATTGCATACTCTATATAACACACTAATATTGCCATATCTGATTTACTGTGTGGAGATTTGGGGAAACACGTACAAAACCAACCTACAGCCGTTATGCACATTACAAAAAAGGGCTATAAGAGTTATCAATAATGTTGGATATCTTGAACACACTAATGTATTATTTTTGAAGTCACACATATTGAAGTTCATTGATCTGGTTAAATTTAAAACGGCACAAATCATGTACAGAGCAAGACATAATCTACTTCCTAGGAAATTAAAAACATTGTTCGTAGACAGAGAGGGTGGGTATACTTTGAGAGGAAATCTACATTTTAAACAACTCAAGGTCAGAACAACTCTGAGAAGTATGAGTATAACAATCTGTGGGGTGACTTTATGGAATGGTTTGGAGCAGGAGTTAAAACAAAGCACAAGCATAATTCAGTTTAAAAGGATGTACAGAAACACTTTTTTGGAAAACTATGAGAATGAAGAAAGGTGATTGAAGATGAGAAATGATTGTATATGTATGTATAAATATAAATGTATGTAGGAATAACTTGCATAATGATTTAAAGGACAATCACTGATCAAGTAAGGGGTGGGAATTAATAAGCATTTGCTTCCTCCTACTCCCTTTCGGACACATGATTTATTATTAGTAATATGAAAACTTTTTTTTTTGTTTTTTTTGTTGAATATACAAATATTACTATGAATGTGGATAAATACTGTATTATAACAATACGGTATTCTGTTTTTCACATTTGTTATTTGTTATTTTTTAATCTGTTCGAAATAAAGACTGAAATGAAATGAAATGAAATGAAAACGAGTAAGCATATGGAAAACTGTTCAATATATGTTAGAGTCTGCTTGAACGGGGCCTAATTTCATATTGATTTGTTAAAAATATGCTTATTCAAAAACACACATTCATGTTTTTGTAAATAGTTTCATAAGTTACACACATGTGCAGACTTTGTTGTGTTTGTAGTCTCATTTTGACTTTTTGTTTGTCCATGTCCTGTGTCCATGCTCTTTAGTTTCTTTTGCATTTTTGTCCCGTCTTATATGTTCCCATTCCTGACCTGCACCTTGTCGTGGTGAGTGGGCTTTAAACTAAGACGGGTCATACTGAATAGTTTGTGCACACATTTTAACATGTGATCTTTCTTTCACGTAGGACGCTTGAGGGAAGTTGCAACCCCTCGGCCAATGTGATGTCTTCTCCACGTGAAAGACATTGAAGGCATAACTTGAGACAATCTTCCAAAAATTATGATTTATTGGCTTAGGCAGTAATGGATTACATCTAACAGGAATCAAGATCGTATAGAAAAAAAGGAAAGTGTAATCCTTAGTTACATGTAATCGGATTAGTTTTCCTTTTTTTAATAATAGGGAAACGAAGGATTACAATCTTATTCAAAACGAGAGCCAACCTGCCACAGAAATGAGAACGTGGGGCACTGGCTGAATAAGAGGCTTGGATCCTACTGCCGGGGACCGGCTTGTAAGATCGAGTGCTCGGGCCATCCTTGTTCACCACCGAGGCAGGCCAACTCTCACCTTAGGCCCCAAGGAAAATGTAATTACGTTGAGTGATAGCTATCATAGTAGTGTTTTTACTATCACTCATATATAACAATTCTAATACACATCTTCAGTAGTAAACCCAGGAGTCATTGAATGTTTTGGCTTATTATAACTAAACAATCTCCCCACAGGATAGTGTTAGAAATTAAAATCAATATTTAATGATATAAGATAGATTAAACATACAGTAATTTTGTAACCGTTTTATTGTGAAAATACTTCCGGTTAGCATTCGCCTGTGGTTAAAGTTTATTTTGAAAAGCTATTCCGGAAGGGATCTCCGAAATACCAACAGTAGCTTGACTTCAGGTTTTACGGAATACACGATTACAGCCGTTAAAATGTATTAAATAAAAAGTCATGAAAGAGATAAGGAGGAGAAAAGGCGTGTAGGAGAAAAGGCGTGTGGAAGTAAGCAATGAATGTAAATGTCGAAATCCTCTGTTATGTGCGATATCAGACATTGGTGAAAGGAGGGTGGAAGATTACGTCACAGCAAAGGGGGATGCAGGCAGGCGGGAAGAACGAATGTGTGTCGGGCACTTCACCACGGCCTGGACTGCGAGAGGAAGCTGCAGCTTCTCTCCCCCAACTACCTTCTGTTTGTTTTATTACCGCGCCACTTATTTAAAGAGCCTGTGACAGCATCCCAACAACTGTTGTGCAATGAAATATTGGGCTACTAGTCATCTCGAACAGTCAGTTTAAAAAAGAAGATGCGATACCGTTCCGATAAATATCAATAATTTCGAACATCGCGGGGAAATTCCTTCGAGTCATTTTGAAGTTTTGGGGGAAGCCGGAAGTGACGTCAATGCGGGAACGCTTCACTGTGCGGTGAGAGAGCGAAACACGGACAAAGTGTGTTGTCATGCGTAGAAATGGTGAATTACTGAGTTTAGGCACGTTAATAACGTTTTAATGAAGTTGACTACAGTATATTCATATTTGTCAGTGCTTTCATGTCAATTCGGCGAACATAAACATAAATGATCGTGGTGAAGATGATGATTAAATTAGGATTACAAATCGGTAGTGAGAGCTGCTGAATTTCCTCCCGTAGGATGTGATATAAAAACAAATCTATTATTTTTGTAGTTGTAAACTCAAGTGGATTAAACTACATTTATTAGTGCTTTCATGTCAATTCGGCGAACATATGATACATTAAATGATCGTGAGAATGATGATTAAAAATCGTTTGTTTGAGTCGGTCTGCATTTCCTGATGAGAAAACAAACCGATGCTTTTTGTAGTTGTAGTACACCAACATGGATTAAACGTGTGTTTTTTTTTACCACAATGTTGGGGAAATTAATGGATAAAATGCACGGATTATTATTATTATTCCCACTCCGATCGGGACACTAGGTCCACCGTTTCCCCGCAGCGAGGCTCCCCCCGTTGACAGTTTACGTGGGCTGGGTGCAGTGGCGGACTGGCCATCGGGACGAATCCCGATGGGCCGGTACCGAAGTGGGCCGGTCGGATAAGTCACTAGCACATCCCCATAGGCGGCGCGTGAGGCTCAGGTTTGGGAAGGCTAAATAACTTCTTTTACCTGACGCTGCCCGCCTCCGGCGTCTATAGAAAGAGATCAACTCAGTGTGCGGAGTTTAAATCTCTCAAGTCATATTACAGGATAAAGGAAATACAGTTTAAACTGCCGTATGCAGAGAAGACGCCGACGTGTCGCACTTATCATTCATATTACATCATCAATCAGATCATCGATCATATAATATCATAATATATCATATATTTCCTTATCCGAGTCAGCTTCTCCAGCCGTATCTGGCCGTGCAACACTTACAGTGTCACATACTGTATGCAGAAGTATTATTTTAAGCAACACATTATGTTGACGAAACACTCAAGTCAAATGTAATTAAAGTCAGATCCACTCGTGTCTTAGACGTGAACGCGCTCTCAGCTGGTGAGAGAAACCCTGGCTTGATTTACCGAGTTAATAACCAGCGTCGTAGGACCGCTTAGCGAGATCTCGTTTGTTAGTTTGTTGTTGTTAGTTTTTTTGTTACTCAAACATATCCAGGGTATGTTGAACTGGCTTCGTAGTACAGGGCACAGGTGGCTAGCAGCGCTAATGTCAAAGACACAGACATTATACATTATATTTGTATTTTACCAGGATGCAGTGACACAAATATTTGGGAAGGCTTAGCCTTCCCCAGCCTACAGCACCCGCCGCCCCCGACATCCCCCACTCCCCCCGTTGACAATTTACTAGCGGTACCGAAGTGGGCCGGTCGAGAGTCCCGGGATGATTTTTAGTCCCAGTCCACCACTGGTTACATGACCGTATGATCGCCCATATTGACGCACCTAATTCCTAAACTTCTAACAGATACAACATAAACCGATCCTTCAGCCTCATATGAGCTCTCAGACACGTTCAAAATTAAACTGTCATCGCTGTCTGAGCTTGCTGCTGTGTGCACCATCGTGCGTTTACATGCAGATGCTGGGATCCTGAACGGTGCAGCTGGAGCGCTGTGCCCGCAATGACGTCACCCATAATTTGGCGGGACTTGAAGAATCCCCGAGAAGATCCAGAAAATGGTCAACATTGAAGGGCAGATTAATGGTTATCAAAGTACAAATATCCAAAATCAGTTCAGTAACGGTTTTCAAGGGGACAATATTTACTCAAATTGATGGGTTTGGATGATGGGGGAAACTCGTGTCACAGGCTCTTTAAAGTACGCATTTGAACCTTCTCAGAGACTCCATTGGTCTCCTTATTTTAAGTTTCTCTCCTGGACGCGAGGACAAGGAATATCCTAATAGTAGCCCTGCAAGGTGATCAAATCCAAGCAGTGTGTATTATAGGAACATGTAGCTGTGTGTTTGTGCTTTCAGGATTCTTCATCATAGTAGCATGTAGCTGTGCGTGTGCGCTTTCAGTATTCTTCATCATTGTAACATGTAGCTGTGCGTTTGTGCTTTCAGCATTCAGGAGGATAACAGAGACGAGTAAGCAGGAGAGATGCCTTCGCTGCCATGCATCAGGACTGAGTGAGCCGAAAAGGGCTTCTGCACATATATATATATATATATATATATATATATATATACTATATATATATCCATATATATATGATATATATATATTATATATATATATATATATATATATATATATATATATATATATAGTTGGAGTAAACACAGTAGTGGTGGCTTAAAGCCCACCTCTGCTCCGCGCCGTCCGTTAAATGAGCCTGGTCAGATTAATAAGAGAAGGAGTTCAAAACACCGGCATAAAAGTTATAACAATAATCTGATTTTAATGGTAAAAAACACAATACGAAATACAGAGTGCCCTGTAACAGAGCACTCCGGGCTCCCCGCTCTACTGCCGTGCGATACAGGTATCGGGACCAGCCAGTCAGCAACAGGGGACGCATTTTGCATGAATAAACAACAGTATATATGGACATGATTTGGGGCGGAGATGTGGGTCGGCTCTTCCATCCCATTTTACTCCTAAGTGAAGCGTGAGAGCCTCGGAACTAGTCAAGGTCAGAATCACTTTTTATCTTCCACCTAACTTCACTCCTTTACTTTCCCAGGGAAGATTTCACACAAACTATTCTTTCCCAAAACAATCAAACATTGTACACAGAGATATTAGTATCAAACATTGTACACAGATATATTAGTTTAGTTTGCTTTAACCCCTCTTTTGATCTCACCTTCAGAGATCAACTTATACACAGCATTTGAAACATAACCACTGTCATTCTTTTCTACTGTCTGTTCCCCAACATTTATATAAATCCATCAGAAGCTGGGATTTAAACCTTTAGGAACAGTCCACCATAACAACTTCTTATGACAGTGGAGGGAGACCAAAATATGTTAAAAAAATTGTCCTTGTCGGCTGAGTCATCGTGCTCGTCCTCCTCCGACGCGTAAGCCAACAAGGGCATTTGGTACGAAGGGGAAGGGGCAGCTTCTCCCTCAAAAAATGGGATATTAAAACAAAGTTCCCTCAAAAAATGGGATATTAAACCAACACCACACCGGCTATATCAACCCTGTTTCAGCGGAAAGTGTAGTCCCCTGTGCCGTCCTGGCTAGCCGTTGTCTTTGTCCCCCGATCCGCTGACGGCGGCTTCTGGGCTGCCTGCTAGAGAGATGTCTTCTGGATCCTCCTCCCTCCAGGCCCGCTGATGGCGGCCTTCCGGGTCGATGCTGGAGAGATGTCTTCCCGATCCTCCGTCTCCGGTCCGCTGATGACGCCTCCCGGGTCGACTGCTGGAGAGATGTCCTCCCGATCCTGCTCCTCCAGTCCGCTGATGGCTGCTTCCGAGTCGACCTCCTCGTCGAGGGCCACGTCCGTCCTGATGTCGTCCACGGTCCAAGCAGGTGGTTTCCCCGCCGCACACTGGCTCCAGCTGTCCCCCTTTCCTCCTAGACAGACGGCATGAGAGATCCGCTGGGTCACTCGGTCGGGGCCGGAGAGCCTGGGGTTGAGCCACTTTGTCCTGATGACCTTCAGCCAGACGAACTCCGCTGTGTCGGCCTCCTGGGTCCCTCTTTGGCGTCACCAACCTGTGTGGAGAAATCTGATACAAATCCCTCAAGCCTACGCTCAGGGCTCCTGGGCCCTCAGCTGTTTGGAGCCTGTTGGTGGGGTGTCTTAAAACAACAGCCGTCTGTGAACAGGTTTTCTAAATTAATTGTAGACCTCCTGTCTGCCAGTGCAGCTTCAGAATCTTATTACTTGGACTGTGGCAACAAAACAAAACTCCAACATCTCTAGGTGAACCAAATAACATATTTCAATAGCTCTGAATTTCTGACAAGCATCTGTGTTATTCTTAAATCAAATCCTTGAGATCCCATTTAAAATCTAAATATAATATGAACTGCTAATGTTTCTGGTAAAGAAACACACTAATGTTATGGATTCAAAAACAACCAAAATCATGATGCTGACAAAATGAATGATTTCCTGGTGATACTGCTTTTACCTGTCAGTGCTGAGATATTATCAAGATCACTCACAGTAGCCCCTTGGCCACTGATTCTGCATCTATGTTACCTGTTATAACTCAATCAATATTAGAAACATGTCAACATTCATCAAACAGTATCTTATCCCCAGATATGAAGCAGGTCAATTCTAAAACTGTCAATCAATGGTCAGATTGAACAATTGAGTTGGGGCAGCAGGTTCCCTTCAGTCCCTAAATGAAAAATGTACATTGTGAATTTTACACTCCCCCTTTTTACACATGAAATCATGTGTAACCATGGATTATAAGAAAATACCAAACATTTTCCCAAATGTACATCCATCATTTCCTCAGTCCTAAAAGAAACAGAATCTTCATGTTTTAGTTTGAGTTTCACATTCTGCCAACTGCCACCTCCTGTGGGAGTAAAATATCATCAAGTGGATTAGAAACGGGTAATAATATGTTAGTCCAAAAACATGCTTGGTTAGTTATTGTTTTAGAATCATGCAGTTACACTGATCACATGCAGACATACACTCACATTCACATTCACACTGTCAGGTTGTAAAGTCAAGTTTGGTCAGGTTCGCCCCAGAGTCAGTCATTGACAGTGCCTTCTCAAGTTACACTGTCGGTCAGGGTCAAAGGTCAGTTGGTCTCAGTCTTTTTGGCCATGTGTGTGCTCTGCAGAGACTTCGATATTTCAGCATAGGCCAGTATCCTTTGTCTACAAAAATCTGTCATATATGGAGCGCCATCATTAATTAATTCCCGATTACAACTATAATTTTCCAGATATCTCTAACTTTTCATCGGAACAGCTGTTTCCCACATTTCCTGAAATGTGTTAGCCAAAAATGTCACTTCCTTATAGTACTACTACTGCAGTTTATTAACACCTAATCTATATTAAAATGTCTAATAGATCTATTTCAGAAACTTGTGCATATAATTATTATCTTGAGTCAATACATTATTAGGATCTGTAAAGTTCTGCCATGTATTTCATAACTCATATTAATTTATCTTCAATTCTGGTCCACTTAAAGAACAATGTTAACC
This sequence comes from Pogonophryne albipinna, assembly GCA_028583405.1. Taxonomy (NCBI): domain Eukaryota; kingdom Metazoa; phylum Chordata; class Actinopteri; order Perciformes; family Artedidraconidae; genus Pogonophryne; species Pogonophryne albipinna. The sequence goes on along the minus strand of CM053264.1, from coordinate 727,373 downwards.
TCTTTAACAGTGAGTGGAACCTTGGGTGTACGAACATGTAACAATCACTCCTTCCTTTATTAACCTCTTAAGCCCTGAGCCTGTTTTTCAGGTTTTCAGGCTCGAAAATGCCACTAACACAACAAAGACTATATCTTCACTTCTAAAAGGGGTAAATTAATAATCTTTTCTCTCAAAGCAAGGTTACATCTGTGAGTTGGATGTAGAAGTGTCAGAATCAATATAGATGTTTTTATTTTAAAGTAAATTCAGATGGAACATAGTAAAAACATGTAAATTCTAATGTCCGCCTAAAAAATACCCATTACTTATAGTAAAAAACCACCCTTGAATGATGGGTTAGTAGACTAAAAGCTTTAGGAATCCAAACTATAACATATAATAAGTACCCTGTATCAAGATTGATGCAAAACAAGTTAAATTTGACCTTTTTAGAGAGGTTTAGAAAAATAAAGTCCAGGCGGACTCACCTCTGGGTAATTTGGGAACCATCGGTTCCATTTGAACTTTTTCACTGTAAAAATCATTTTATTACTTTGAATTTTCACTATAGGTATTTCATTCCATCCAAATACAACTGTTGTGAAAAAAATTAAAATAAAATATAAGAACATACTCTGTTATCCTCTTAGGCAAGTCAAGTTTATTTTATATAGCACTTATAGGCCCCACGGACCGAAATC
>CM053264.1:701829-725713 GCA_028583405.1 Pogonophryne albipinna | reverse complement strand
ATGCAATAAAAACAGGTGTGTCCTATGCAGCCAGTGTAGTTCTTTGACCCAACATTGATTTTGAGTGAATCGGTCACATGACCTGGAAGATATTGAAGAAATAAGCTCATTTTTCCATCAAAATATTAATATAAAAATATTTAGAGTATTAAAATGCAATAAAAACAGGTGTGTCCTATGCAGCCAGTGTAGTTCTTTGACCCAACATTGATTTTGAGTGAATCGGTCACATGACCTGGAAGGTATTGAAGAAATAAGCAAATGTTTCCATCAAAAATATTAATAAAACGTATTTAAAGTATTAAAATGCAATAAAAAGAGGTGTGTTCAATAAATGTATGCTCTTGAATGAATTTGCTTCACATTCACACGATCGAGAAGCTGTCGATTTATTAAAAAGAACATTTTTCTTGTCTAATTGTAAAAGTCATTTGTTGATGGTCCCTAAGTGAAACCCTCGTTTCGCGGAGAAGATCTCCCCGTTAAACTGACGCTGCTGGCGGGACCGGGAATGTCCGTCGAATATCCAACCTAAAACTAAATTCACCGCGGTCCAGAAACTTTTACTTTTACTTTTACTTTTACATTTCTTGGCGATCACCGACTGCGATTAAATAAAGAGAACCATGGCCAGGTAAATAAGATGAAGCTGTTCCTTTAGCCCGCAGTAATGTTTCATTAGTAAGTTAACAAATAAATTAAATATAGCTGATGTAATTTAATCATATTATTTCATATTTAAAATAAGTCTTAATTTTTCTGTACTAATAAAACAATATGTTTTTTAAATGAACAAAAGCATGTTGTATAGATTGATTTTTCACAATATTAGTGTTCTAATCTTAATAGCTGTGATTATAACAGTTTAAATTCTCCTTCTTCCCCTAAACCTGTCCAGATGATGTCCCACTGACCCCAGGTCAGCACCTCCACGTCCAGCAGCACCGTGCCCCCCCCCCCCGCTCTGCTGAAATACACAATTAAACATTTTCTATGACCTATTTTTTGTATTAATAAAATTAAACCGTAGACAGTTGAATGACCTAGAGATATCCTATTATTCCACTGCTTATGTACACATGTTGGAAATAATAGTTATAAAACCTCAGTAAATGAAATAAACAATGTGTTTAACAATTACTATTTAATATTGTATTTTCATCTAATCACAAAGTAGAGGTAAGAATATATCCATCCTCTCTCTGCAGCTTCATGTCTTCTATTATTATAACTTTCATCATTGAGACAGAGGAAATCAATCATGTACTTTAACATCACCAGCAGTAACACAAATATCAGCAAAAGTGTGTTTATCAAGTTGTTTATTTGTATTGTATGTGCAGCAAGTATATAGAAGCAGCTGTTTGGGGAATCAGACAGACTCAAGCTATAATCGTTGGATATCTATTAAAAGAAAGGACACATACAAAATCAAATTCTGAAACTAAGACACAAGTCTGTAGGACGGCAGTAAGCAGAGGTCTGGGTGGAGGATGCTCCTGATCGCCGTTTTGCTTTCTCCAGCACCTCGGGGGGTCCAGGTGGATGGCAGCTCTGTCCTGATGATCCGCTGGGGTTAAGGGTCCTTCTCCAGCACCTCGGGGGGTCCAGGTGGATGGCAGCTCTGTCCTGATGATCCGCTGGGGTTAAGGGTCCTTCTCCAGCACCTCGGGGGGTCCAGGTGGATGGCAGCTCTGTCCTCAGGATCTGCTGGGGTTAAGGGTCCTTCTCCAGCACCTCGGGGGGTCCAGGTGGATGGCAGCTCTGTCCTGATGATCCGCTGGGGTTAGGGGTCCTTCTCCAGCACCACGGGGTGTCCAGGTGGATGGCAGCTCTGTCCTGATGATCCGCTGGGGTTAGGGGTCCTTCTCCAGCAGATCCATTTCTCCAGCACCACGGGGTGTCCAGGTGGATGGCAGCTCTGTCCTGATGATCTGCTGGGGTTAGGGGTCCTTCTCCAGCAGATCCATTTCTCCAGCACCACGGGGTGTCCAGGTGGATGGCAGCTCTGTCCTGATGATCCGCTGGGGTTAGGGGTCCTTCTCCAGCACCTCGGGGGGGTCCAGGTGGATGGCAGCTCTGTCCTGATGATCCGCTGTGCACTTTTCAGATTAAGGGTCCTTCTCCAGCAGATCCATTTCTCCAGAATTGTCCTAATTACAGAGAAGAGAAAGACAAAAAGAAAAAAGTGAATTAATCATATTAAACAAAGGGTTGCAAAAGTATTATTGCAACATTTTAACTCTCAGCATTTCAGACAAACAATCCCTAAAGGATCATTTGAAATGATGTGCTGTTCTGGTTTTTAAAAAACTAAAGAGATGAAATGACAGTCACACATGCATCCCTTTGACAGCACAAACTAACATCAAACAAAAGGCTGCTGTCTATTTTTGATTGCCTTATTATTATTATTATGGGATCAGGATAAATTAAATAAACTTTAACCTAAATAAAAGATGATCAAATCTGGTGCAAATATTTAAAATAGGCTTTTCTTTTAGCCCTACCTCAAAGCAGCATGAGCTGAATAAAAAGGTTGTAATGTTGTCCCAAAGTTTAATAAATAGTAAAACATTGGAACATGTCAGAGAAATAACTAAAGCTAACAGCAGCTACACGTCAGGGTAGCATTTTATAAATCCCACCGTACTGTAGGCTATACCGGTCTAAATGTTTTCACTTTGGTCTATGTATGTAATATAAAGTATAACTTATCTATAACAGAGCCAAGACCTCTGTATGACTTTATTAAACTTCTGAATTGAATTAAAAATAAGTGTAAACAACAGTGCAGTACGTCCAGCTAGCTAATTAGCGTCACATATTTATCCGTATTATTTAACGAAAATGTACGTTTTAATGCCCCTTGGGTTTGACGTGTGTGACGTTAGTTAATGTAAAGTAAGTTAAAACCCAATACTCACATTTATTAGTGATTCCTCCGCTTGCTGCTGCTTTTAAATCCATTCTGCTGGGGAGACCGGATGCCATTTCATTTGAAAAAAACTCACTCTTCCCTGCGCGCATTGCACCCTGGGATATGGTAGGCTGCGGAGTGTACATCTGAGGGAGCTTGATCTGCATGAAGGGTGTTATTTTCCCCATAAGGAACAAGTCGCTGCAAATTATCCCGCTTATTACATGGCCACATTCTCAACAAAGTAACGACATGACTCCCAATATGAATTGAAATGCTTTTATGGATTTAGAAAATGTTTTTATTGATTTAAATTGACATGCATCCGCTAAGAAAAATAGTCCGTTGTTACCGTTTTTTAAACAGTCTGAATGAAACGGCAACTCTCAGCTGTGTATTTAAACAACTAATGGCCCATCAACCACAGCTCTCTCCCCCCCTGATCTTTCTTCTCCAGCAGGTAAATAACTGTAGGTTACTCTGAGTGACAAGCTTACAGCTAGTGACGTAACAACACCATAAAAGCTGGTGGGTTGAAAGCAATACGGGAGGTAAAAAGAACTAGAATAATTGTGATTTATTTGTTGTGGCATTTATGTTTTAGGTATAAAATGTTATATAATTCAGGCTTATAATTCACCCTTCTCTAAAAGCCTTCAACAATGACAATATTTTACACACACACACACACACACACACACACACACACACACACACACACACACACACACACACACACACACACACACACACACACACACACACACACACACACACACACACACACACACACACACACTTTTGTTCCTCCATGTTTCCCTTTTTTGGTCCATCTGTGGCGGTAATAGGTTGTGTGCGCTGTGATGATTCGGCTGTTCCTTTAGTAATGCATATTAAATGTTGTGAGGAAATCTTTCCAATAAGTATTCCAAAATGTATTCACTTCAGGTTTACGAAAGTAACTGTAATCAGATTACTCGTTTTTCAAATGTAACGCGAGCTGAATACAGTTAGCCGACTTGATTTTTGTATTCTGATTACGTAACGCCGTTACATGTATTCCGTTACAACCCAACCCTGATTAGGACACATCCTGGGGATTTCAGAATGGTACTGGATTTAGATTTATTGTATTGGCTTCATATCGCAATAGCCTATATTCCAGAAGTCTGAAATGCAAAAAATGTCCCACATTAGGGCAATTCACCCTACATACTGAAGAAATAAAAAGAGGAAACAATTTTATATGTCTACCATTTATTTTTACGAGTGTAATATTATTAAGATCCATATGTCACAGATAGGATCATACATTTACAAAACATCACCATGTTTTTATTTAACAAAATATTATATCGTAAATTTACGATCTTTTTTTTACAGTGTACAAAAAATCTGAATCTTATACAAACTATACATAGGCTATCTGCGGCGGAAACCAGGGAGAGGTGTTTTTCGTGGGCTCCTCAGTCTCTCGTTTACCCGGTTCCTAATTTTATGCCACTGGACTCAAGTGTCTGCCTCACATTGAGGGGAAGGGGCATTTTCCCTTTGCTCCCACTCCAGTTAGTTATTCTGACCATGTTCTCATAGGTTTCAAATGGCAACATGGCCATGAACATATCCCCCGCAAATTTCTCAGGGCGACGCTGTCCCTTTTGAAAGCAGTCCTCGAAGAACATGTCCTCGCGATCCGAGGAAACTGCCCTGGTGGTGGTGGGCGCATCAGGTGTGCGCGCATCAGGTGTGGGCGCATCAGGTGTGGCCGACGGTCGTGGTGTTGCTGCCGCTGGATTGGCCGTTGGCACTGTCAGTATGGGAGCGGCCGGAATTGGCACATCTGGCTGCAGAGGCTGTGGGTCTGCGTCTCCCACATGAAACCCGAACAGTCGCCTGGGTTGGTAGGCGCTCGTGTTCAGCTGCTGCAGATCCAACCTCATGGCAGCCTGCTCCCAATCTGGCTGTGCACGAAGCAGACGCCGGGAGCAGAGCAAGTGTGATGGCCTGATAGGAAACAGAAAAACAATATGAATACCAGTGGTCACATGGAAATAAACAATATATTTTATAGCAGAGAGATGGTGTAAGTAGTAATGATTGACAATGAGGGCCAATAGTACGTACCGCTTTCTTTTTAACAAGTCTGACTTTGCTTGTTTTTTTTGGCACAGGAGACGGCTTCACTTTATTTGCAGCCACCTGCGGGGCGGACTGTAGGAATTAGGAATAAAGAATATAACACAATTAGACATAAGCACAAGTGAAATTAACAAATAATCACACATACAGTAGGTCTAAAGGGCAGAGTATAGGTTATTTACAATCTGTCAGCTCACCTGTGCAAGACGTTTTCTCCGGGTCTGGTAAAAATGGCTGGAATCCATACTTCAAAAAAGAGGTTGTGCGTTCTTCCTTAATTCACAAAAAAGACGTTGTGCCAAAAGCAAGTTATGCACTCTATTTATCTGTGAATCGTACATGGTGTTTGTGCACCTGGATTGCTATTGGTGCGTCTACAAACGCACCAATAGGATAGCTGTATACAGCCGCACCTACTTTTGTCGGCTACTAATTTGCGTAACCGGCTTCTGGAATCCACCATTGCCTATTACAGCAAGGATGACGCGCATCAACCGAGAGAGGTCCCAGGAGGTTCGTGTCATGCGGGCAAATGGAAAATCAACAAGAGAAATCCAAGAACATTTTGCAAGCCTTGGCATAGAAGTTTCATAAAGCACCACTTTCAGGAGAAACCACCCCGCCGCTCAGGTCCAAGAAAACTCCAACAGTAAGTAGCCTACCTTATTTAATAGTATAGCACGTATCGTAAACAGCTGACATGTGACAGTTCTGCATTTCCCTGATGGCTTTTGTCTTTTTCTTTTACAGCAATATCGTGACTGCGATCGAGAATGCGACAAAGGCTGACGACGAGCTCACGGCTCATGGTGTAAAGCGGAAAATTCAGGCGGACTTTGGGGTTTCGCTAGGACTGAGCAGCATACGCAAGGCCAGGAGAAAACTTGGGTGGAAATATGGCAGGACCCGTTTCACTCCAATGATCAGAGATCACAACAAAGAGGCAAGGCTGAGACAAGCCCTCCAGTGGATCGAGTCTGGGGAAACGGGGCATGATGTGCTTTTTACGGATGAATCCACAATAGCTCTGGAACACTTTGCAAGGTTTAGTTTCAACAAAAAGGACCATTCTGTTGCAAAGCCTCAGCCGAAACATCCAATAAAGTTGCATGTCTGGGGATTGATTTCGCACCACGGTCCAGACCCTTTGGTTATCTTTGAAGGAATCATGGACAGAATCTACTTTGAAAACAGTATCATCAAGGAAGCTGCAGGTCCATACATCAGGGAACATTTTGGGTCGGATCACCACTTCTTCCAAGACAATGACCCGAAACACAGCGCGGCTGCAGCTGGAATTGCGGCTGAGGGAATAAACTGGGTTAAGACTCCACCAGAATCTCCGGATTTGAATCCCATCGAGCTGGTCTGGCACTTGATGAAAGACTACATTCGGAAGGAGGCTAAACCAGGCTCGAAGCAGGAGCTGATGCAAGCGATAGAGGATTTTTGGAAGACAAGACTGACCCAAGATACCTGTAGTCGACTGATTACAGGCCTCAATAAAGTTCTGCCATTGGTTGTGCAAAATAAAGGTGGACATAGTGGAAAGTGAAATTGTTCAATAAAAATACAAAATAATGTATCTGTGTACGTGTACTTATCTGCATGCACTTAATTAAAGAATGGTGATATACACAGTGATAGATGTTAAGGACTAACGTTTATAATAATAAATAGCCTAATATTTATATATTCAACAACCATTTTTAATGTAAAAGGTTCATAAAATAAAAACACAACACTGTCATTGCAAGTGACCCTCAGTTAGTTGACTTTATGTTCAACTGCTAAATTCGTTACTGATAAAAAAGGGCTTCTACTGTACCTAATTACCTTAACACTAGAACCGCCAGAGGTTTTTGTATAGGCCTACCTAACACCGTCAAATCCCGCTATTAGAATGCAATTTTTAACAACATAGGGTGCTACATAACACACTTTCAGGAAAAGTCACGGACTGGGAGACTTTAATATTTTATTGAAAAAAAGTTACATTGCACACACGCAACACACCCGAGTGGCGGTTCTAGTGTTAAATAAACTCACTAATGAATGAAACCAGTTCAATACGCATTATTCTTATTCTTATCATTCTTTATGAGCGCAGAAATAGTCTTAAAATCAGACCTGTTTTTTAAATGAAATCTGACGGCAGGCAGTTAGCTCTGATCACCTATGATAAATGCGCCACACCTAATCGCTGGCTATTCAGCCACAGAGCTCCCTCTATACAAATCAAACTGTAGACGGTGGGAAAGCACCTATTGTTTTAAATAATGGTCGGAATGTGACCTGTGAGCCTTCTGAATTACCGTGGGACAGCACATTCTAAACTAAAATGTTCAATCAATAAAGTAACATCTTATCTTAATAATATCTTCATATTAATAATAATAATAATAAAGATGAAATCAACACACGGCAATTCAAAGTGCTTTACAAAAAAATACATGGATAAAAGTTACAGTGCAGTTTAAGATGTGAATAGTTCAATTAAAAGCAGCGACAAAAAGAAAAGTCTTCAGCCTGGATTTAAAGCAGCAGCGTTTTGAATCAGCTGAAGCTTTCTAATAGATTTTTCAGTGTCTACTGAAGATAAAAGCTTTTTTAAATGAAATCTGACGTTAGCTCTGATCACCTAATGATAAATGCGCCACACATTAGGCTGATTGGCCGGCGCTAATCCGTCTATACAAATCAAACTGTAGACGGTGTGAAAGCACCTACAGTATTGTTTTACAGTTTGTCGATTGCTAACGCACATGTTTTTTTTTAATTGCTCAGTTTCTCAGAACACTAAACACAATTCACAAAACCACACACCCAAAGTGCAAAACATCTAATTTCTCCTGCTAAGTGAAGAACTGCACTCAAAACTACATAAACACTTACCAAATGCAAACTTTTGCACCAAATATAACACACTTCATTCATAATACTAGATTGTTTGACCACCCACACACTGCTGAGCATCATCTAAAGCAGTGGTTCTCAAACTTTTTTCAATAGTGTACCCCCTTTGAAAAGAAATTCAGCCAAGTACCCCCTGATCAGCGCAAAAACAATTGTTAGGGAAAAAATGCCTATATAAAGAGGTACAGTACAGTGCTGAACCATCAGTGTCTGATTTATTAAAACAACAACCTTGTAACTGATAAACACTTAAATGCTACATTTCAAATGTTTACAATCCATCACTAAATTCATGGCAAACCAATTTTAACATCATGCAATAACACTAAGACGACATTAGCTGCATTGAACTGATCTTTTTAATAAGTTGTACTTAATTTAGTGAGAAACATGGGCTTGTGCTTCACTGAGGATCCTTGTCATTCTGACAGCGAGGCAAACTGCAGTTATTACACTTCTCGTTTTGAAATATGTGTAACTCTGTTCATATAAAACCCACACTGCTCAAACTTCCTTACTTTTCCTAAAATTAGTATATTTATTTATTTAGGGGCGTGGGGAATGAAGAGAAAACAATATGAGCATTTTATGAGCATGGGATTTTGACCTCTCATATAAACATATGCTATGCATAATGCTGCGCTATACTTTGCGGCCACACGCCGTTGCCAAGCAACGCTTATTGTTTAGGTCCTTTGACACGCAGGCAGTCATATAATTAACTAGAACGATCTAGATCTGATGGATTTGAACATAAACGCGAGTGAAGTATAACCGGACGCGAGAGAGAGATCAGATCAGCTGCTGCTGACGGAGAACACGCAGCTCTGCATGATCACAGCTCCGCCGCTGTGACGGACCGTTGAGCCGAGCAAAATACACTAAGAGTTAGACCTAACACACTTAGCTAGTTTATCTACTCTGGAACTAGCTAAACTAGTTATACATATATTTATTCTTTACTGTCGGGTCACTTATTACAGATTCAGCGAGCTGCGCGAGACTGACGGGCTGTCAGGAGAGGAAAAGAGAGCACCCCGTTTATTGTTCCCATTTTATTATCCAGAATTACTGTAAACCTTTGAATAAAGTAGTTAATCTACTATTAGTAGTTTGTTTAAATGCATTAATTACGTTTTTTTCATTAACATAAAATAAATCTCACGTACCCCCTGCAGTACTCCAACGTACCCCTAGGGGTCCGGGTACCCCCATTTGAGAACCACTGATCTAAAGCACTTCCATCTGTTATGGGCTATGCTCTGTACATAGAGGTTTCTGCAGAGAAAGATTGCTTGCTTATACATGAATACAGTAAATGAAGAAATACAAATGAGTTGTTGAAAAACATCACATTTTATTCAAAGATAACATTGTGCAACATGCATCCCAGCACATAGCTACTATGCTTCGGATCTCTCTAAGTGTGATGGCATTGTTTGCCAAAACCCAGTTTGTAACTGCTGCTTCCGGTGCCTCATTGAACATCCTTGGCCTTCCACCTCTTTGTTTCTCAGTCCTTCAGATAAACAACAAAGACATAGTGGTCGGTCAGTGTCTGTGTTGCATCAAAGTAAGTCTACCACAGTACATTGTGCAGGATGTTTGTACAGTTATAGTATGCAACATGCCAACAATTCAATTACAGTAATGAAGTAAATACATTTCACACAACAGATATAAGCACTGATATATCATGAATTATGCAGAGCTACAAACTGGTAACTAACCTGTTTTCAAGTCTAAGTGTCCGGATTACAGAGGCGACAGTAAATCGGCTTAGATTAGGCTGAACCCTCTGTCCAGCCTCTCTCATCGTCACACCATGGTTGATAACATTTCATTTCATTAGAGAGTATTCTGCTTTGTCCACGTCCTCTCCCTCCAGCTCTACCTCTCATTCTTCCTCCTCTCACTCTCACCCACCTCTTCCTCCTCCTCTCACTCTCAGCCCAGCTCTTCCTCTTGCTTCCATGTTGGCTTCCATTGTTGCTGTAAGAAAGTACTCACCTGTGGTCTTTTTATAGTGCTAACATCCTGATTGATGAGCCAACAATTATGCTACCAGGTGTTTGGTCAGGTGGAACGTGTTTCTTGATTATTGTTCCATGTGTGAGGCATTTTGAATATCAGTGTTTTAAACCAGCTAACACGTGACTTTATGTCAGATACCTGTGTCTTACGTGGAGAAACGTGTGCAGTGGTTTGCAAAAAGTGTCATGTTGATTTGCAAATTGTGTGAAAAGCTGAAAACATGTTTAGAGTTTTGGAGATTTGAGCCGATGTTTTGCTCTTTGAGTGTCAGTTAAAATAATTGTGCTTTATGTAGCATTTTAGTGTGTTAGCAATCGAGAAAAACTGTAAATAATGGTCGGAATGTGACCTGTGAGCCTTCTGAATTACCGTGGGACTGTACATTCTAAACTAAAATGTTCAATCAATAAAGTAACATCTTATCTTATATTAATAATAATAATAATAATAAATCATACGGTATGTGTCCGAAAGGGAGCAGGAGGAAGCAAACACAAAAATATACAAAAAATATACTGCATATTAAAGCAAACGATTGTAAAGGTAAAAGTATGAGCATAACAAAAAAAGTAGTGTAATGTAAACATTTACATTATTATGATTATTTAATATATAAAGACTATATATTTGAATTACAAGATTAGATATACTTTAGTTCAGTGTTTCCCAACCGGGGGTACGCGTACCCCTAGTGGTACGTGGGTGGTCCCCAGGGGGTACGTGAAAAGATTTTGAAAAGTAAAAAAAAAAAAAATTGATTTTAGATTTTTTTGTATTAAACATTTTACAGGAAAACTGTACCCAAATAATGAATAATGCATAATCTGTAATAATGTAACCAAAATTGGGGGCATTCAAATTAAGTAATAATTTGCTGGCTATATATTATTATTGGTGCGGCGTTCAGCTTCCCGCCGGACTGTCAGGTGTTACATCATCATCATCATTGTAGTGGCGCGCTGGTTTTCTTGCTAGCTAGCGAAATATCAACATCCTATCAAGTGAATGCGCTGGTGTTTATTGAGATCAAAATTTCTGTTAACATAATCATTATGGATCAATGGCTGAGTCGAGCTGGTTCATCCAGAAACAACAGCACAGGTGATACTGCTGAATCAGGAGAACCCGTTCTCAAGAAAATGAAAACAGAGAAGGTGAAGAATCGTCAGTTTGGTGAACATTATGTGCTCTCCGGGTTTACGGTCACAACTACAGAGCCACCGCAGCCAATGTGTTTCATCTGTGGCGACGTGCTTTCTAATAATAGCATGAAACCATCCCATTTACATCGGCACCTTAGTACTAGACATCCCGCCTGTGTGGGTAAGCCTGCAGAGTTTTTCCACCAAAAGCTGGCTGAATTTAAGGGAAGCCAAGAAAAACGAAAGAAAGCGACATCGGTCTCAACCAAGGCCTTGGAGGCATCTTATGCCGTGTCGCTACTCGTTGCTAAATCGAAAAAGCCATTTACCATAGCCGAAGAGCTAATCTTGCCTGCTGCTATAATTCTCGCAGAAACTATGCTCGATAAGAAAGCAGCTGATGTCCTGAAGAAAGTGCCGTTGTCAAATAATACTGTGTGCCATCGGATCGACGACATGGGAATTGACATTATTGACCAAGTGGTGGAAAAATGTAAAGCGTCTGGTACGTTCGCTTTGCAGTTGGACGAATCAACGGATGTCAGTGGGGAAGCACAACTGATTGCGTTTGTGCGTTACGAAGACACTTTGGAGATGAACGAGCACATTCTGTTTGGCAAGAAACTCACGGGGAGAACTACCGGACAGGACGTTTTTAACGTTATTGACAATTTTTTCTCTCAACACAAGCTGGATTGGAAATCCTGCTCTCATGTGTGCACAGACGGCGCTGCGACGATGACCGGCAGAGTAAATGGATTAATGGCCCACATAAAAAAGGTAAACCCTGACGTTACATGGACGCACTGCATGATTCACCGAGAAGCATTAGCTAGCAAGAGAATGAGTCCAGAGTTAAACGATGTTTTGAATGATGCCGTAAAAGTGATCAACTTCATACAGTCCAGGCCTTTGAATCATAGACTGTTTCAGTCACTTTGTGAAGACGGTGGGTCAGAACATAAACAGCTCCTGCTTCACACTGACGTCCGCTGGTTATCCCGAGGGAAGACGTTACAGCGGCTGTTCGAGCTACGCAATGAAGTGAGGGCATTTCTGTCGGAGCACACACACCCACTTGTGGCTATGTTCGACGACGCTGACTGGGTAGCTCGGCTGGGATACCTCTCTGATATTTTCAGCAAACTCAACCAGCTGAATCTCTCTCTTCAAGGTAAAGACACAAATGTTCTTAGCAAATGTTATGACAAAGTGTGTGGATTCATGGAGAAGATCAAGCTCTGGCAGAGCAAATGTGAAAAAGGGGATACAAGTTGTTTCCTGCAGCTGAACGCATACATTGCTACTGGTGAATGTGACAGAGCTCCAATTGTGAAAATAGTACACACACATTTGCCCAAGCTCAAGAATGAGTTCAACTCCTACTTCCCTGATATTGACAACAAGTCATCCACACTGGACTGGGTGCGTAATCCATTTGTGACGTGCATTAACAGCAGCATTCCCGCCAGACTGCAAGAAGACCTCATAGATGTGTCCTCAGATAGGAGCCTGAAGATGAGGTACTCAAGCACACCACTGACACAGTTCTGGTGTGGTGTGGAGAAGGAGTATCCTGAATTGGGGAAACATGCCCTGAATGAACTGTTGCCTTTTGGGTCCACATACCTGTGTGAGGTGACATTCTCCGCCATGACCCACATCAAGACTAAACACAGGAACAGACTCAACTTGGAGAATAACCTGGTCACAGCTGTTGCAATAATCTCCCCCAGACTCACAAAACTGATGAGGGAGAAACAGGCTCAAGTGTCACATTAATTGGTGAGTTACCTTACTTTTTTTAAAAGTCTTTAAACAATGGCTATTATAATGTATATGATTAGTTATGATTGAATATGATTTAAGTGTCACATTAATTGTCGCATTGGGTCACACAGACAAAAATATCCTCCTCTTCTCTCTCTCCTCGTCACTTCTCTCCTTCTTCCACTCCCAGGTTTCACCTTAGCTACACACAGGGCCGTATCCAGGATTTCCTAAATACCGAGGTCCAAAAATGCTAGGGGGGTTCGGGGGTATACCCCCCGTGATTTTTGGGATTTTCATGATCTAGTTAGGTGCTTTTTAAGTCCTGTGGGGGGTCACAAATGGGATAATATATTGATTTCAAACCATGTCAGTGGATGCAGCATCAATTATTTTTGAAAGTGTAATACATAAGAATCAGTTGATCGTTACTATTAATGATCTGGACATGCAGAAGAGGCTAAAATGATCACAAAACATTGTCAACATTCACTTTCCATGTCTCTCTCCTTTCCATAACCTCTCTTCCATCTTCTTGAGTCTCTCTGTCTTCTTCCTGTTCATTACTCTCTCTGTCCTCTACTCTTTCTCTTTGTTCAATCTCTCCCTCGTTGTTCACTTTTTGCTCCTCCTCACTTGACGCTCCTGCCAGTGAATTAAAAGCAATTCAGCAATTTAGTTCATTTCACTTGTTTGTTTGCATTATTTTTTTTATTTAAAGCTGTTATGTTTGATTCTCAAAAGAGAACAAAGATGTAAGCAAATTGTGTTTTATACAATTGTATGTTGTTATGACAGCATAACTGCAATAGATGTATGTTGTTTTAGAATTATGCCTATTGTCTATATTGTAAATGAAGACTATTGTTATAGATAGATAGATATATAGATGGGGTTATTAAGCCTACATTATTTTGTGTGACTTGCAGTTGACCTGCAGTTCCTCCCTGACTTCCATCACTTTCTCTCTCTCTTTCTCTCTGCCTGTCCTGTCTCTTCCTTACCAATGCTGAGCTTCGACTGACGTAGTCTTTTCATTATATCTGAGTCAGTGTAAAAAGAAAACAATACAATGTTATATCTTCAATGTTTTACTCAAATTGAAATGAAAAAAAAGCATTACAACGTTTGTTAAAAGGTAATCCTTCTGACATTGGATGAACGTAATTAACTTTAGCTCTCTAGCTAGTTTATTCACGCAATTTAAACCAAAGTATAGCCTATAGCTGCAATATAAGCTAGTGTGCATGTTGTCGGACGTCCACTGACTAACGTAGAGCGTTCACACAGGATCTGCTGGTCATATGATGTCCTGATGAACAGAAACACAAGCAGCCCGTTGAACTCAGATCTCTAGATACCTCATCACTCCTCCGCTGCTCCGGTACAAGTCCGGGCTGCGTAGTTATGCAGCGCACCCATCGGCAGTAAATGGAAGTTCTACAAAATACCCCGTTTAGTGCAATTATTTCAGAAGTTTTGTTATATACACAGCTCGGAAAAAATTACCGAGGTCCGGACCTCTGTGACCTCAATGGTGGATACGGCCCTGGCTACACACACACACATTTCACACACACACAGGTATGGGCCGCCGTGCCAATTTTAATGTGGGCCGCCGTGCCAATTTTAATGTGGGCCGCCGTGCCAATTTGACTATACACTGCTCTGCTCTCATGGTGGCTGCTGGCTGTCCATGGTGAATGGTGTGTCAGAAATGTAGTCATATTATTAGGCTATGTTTTCGTTGTCCTTGTGGTTTGTTGGACTTTATGTCATATTATATTATTATCTGATATATATTTCGTTTCTATACCCTTTGTAGAAACGAAATCTTAAATATTACACCTTTTCTTTGGTTACTTTTCTTTCAAACGTTGTTTTAAATTGTAATCTTGACTGAGCGACTTTTTACGCACGAGCGTCAGATTACCACCCCGGACTCCCGATATAATGTCAAGCTTTATTGGGTTTAAAGGGCCCGGTCATGTGGCCCCGCCCCCCCGGCCCGGGTCTGATATGTGCTGCCACTGCACACACACACACATGCAGACACACACACACATTTGATTATTACGGTATATCCCTCTCACATTTTTATATTCAGATCTAATTCTATATTTCTTTCTTTCTGCTATTACCCTGCCCATACCTATACCCCCCTCCCCCATGCTGCTATGACACCCACATTTACCCAAGGGGATCAATAAAGGAATATCTCATCTGATCGCATCGTATCTCATCTTATCTTAGTTTTGTAGCAGATTCTTCAGTGCTTTGTTAACTTAATGTTACAATGGGAATGAAGTGATGATGTCAGACCTCAGAACTAAAGCTTTACTTCAATAAACTGCCAACCTGTGTGACCATGTGACTTTATCCATGACACACGCGCGCACACACGCGCACACACACACACACACACACACACACACACACACACACACACACACACACACACACACACACACACACACACACACACACACACACACACACACACACACACACACACACACACACACACACACACACACACACACACACACACACACACACACACACACACACACACGGTCTGCCACAATATATAGACTATTAATATATCCTGGGGATCACCACGATTGATTGCGTAGTAGGGGGTACTTTAGGTTGGCTTGAAATGCTTTGGGGGTACAGTACTCAAAAAAGGTTGGGAACCACTACTTTAGTTGATCTAAAATATTGATGTGTTCAAATGCTCTTCAAAGCACAACTGAAAGTCCATGAAACTTGTCTTTCTGTATTTGTGAATGAAGCGCCATCTCCTGGTTAAAACCTGAAATTGAAAATCTGGCAACGCCCTCTTGGAAAATAGTGGGAGGGCTTAACATTCCTCGATACTGGTTTTAGGCAGGTCGTAGGCAGGAAGCTGTAAGCTGGAGTCTGAAATGAGGTGCTACATCTGTACTGCAAAATAAAAAAAATGGGTTGATGTATGGAACCTTCCCATAACCGAAAATAGTGAAAATGTAGGCTCCTCTGAAGGGGGCCATGTCAACCTTATCACGTGTATATCTGGAAATAAGGATCAGAATGTCACCAACTTTGGTTTATACGTTCAGGGTGAGGCAAAGCATACACTAAAGCACATTTTGTACCAATACCTTTGTCCATCTTTGTAAAATATACAATTAAACACTGTTACAATTTAGGCGGAAATGAAATTTGAAAGGAAAAATCCAAAAGGTATATTTATACTTTTCTGTCATTATTAAAGTTAGGAGACCAACCCCCAAAAAACCTTATTTATATGTACCAAAGAGTGTTATCTTATGATAAAAGTTTGTTATTTGACTATTAGGGGCTGGTAATCTCTTCTGTCACCAGCCCCTAACAGGTTGCTAGTGCAGCAAGGTCTTCAAACTGACACATAGAATGGGCCCTATAGGTGTAAATGGATGAATGAAAGGACACAGACCATAGATTAACCTCTTAAGCCCGAGGGTCCCCCCAGTGGACCCCCCCCCACAGTTTTTTTACGAGACTATGTCTCAGGGCTTCTTAACATTTATGAAACTATTAATGTTCCATACCCTTTTAACGCTAAGAAACTCCGCTAACTGACAATGTGAACCATTTTTAGCTAAAAGAAACACAAGAGTAATACCAAGCCTTTGAATTAGCATGGAGCGAAAAAATGCTAACTAATGCTAACGGATTTTGCACAGCACTCACGGTAGAAATGCCCTTATTACTTATCGTAACTGCACAAACAAGATATACGATTTAAAGCTGAGACTCCACAGATTCCAGACATATAATATCATCACTGTAGGACCCCGAATTGCGGAGCTATCAGCCAGAAAAGAGAAAGTAAACAACATCCGGTTTAAAAAATATTACAATAATTTCGTTTTACCTTTTTTGATTTGTGATCAAAAGTTGTGTTCACCGGAATAAAAACGCCGCTCAAGGTTAATCCAATGTCTTTGTGTCACGTAGACATTTTGACTGATAATCCTTCATCATATTTATGGCAATATACTGGGTTTAAAATGTTGCCGTCCAGACGTGCACTTTCAGATATGCTTTGTTCGCTTCTCTATTACGTCCGCTATGGTAATGTTTACGTTGATTTGGGAACTGCCCATCGATTCTATTGGTTCTGATGGTTAAGAAAAAGGTGTAAATCACACGAATCGACCAATGGGTTCCAGAGATATGGTCCTGCGTAAAGTATAAAGAATGCCAGCCAGTTTAAGTACTTTACGCAGGCGGCTTCATTTATTGTTTACTATGTAACAGCAGGCATTACAGCAGAACCCAGAACACACGGAGGACAGAGCGGACAGCAGATAACGGAATTGCAGTTTTATTGCTTATAGATTATCAGAACATTTCAAAGGGGACACAGCCACATTGGATATTAACCTATGGATTAACTACATCATCGTTTTTATCGTTTTAATGCCATTGAAGACCAGTTTAGACCAGGCAAAGACGAAGGTAAGCCGTTAGCCTAGCGCATGCTAGTACTCCACTTGTTTTGATGTACGTTTTTGTTGATAACGTCGCAAGTTTGTATCTTTCAGTGTTGAGGTGGGCACCGTTAGATTCTGTGTATTTACGATCAAAAACGATGTGTTGGATGTGCAGCTAGGATAAGTAATAAGGGAGCTAGGAGTGATTTTCGATGCAGTAATAGGTTAGCATTTTTCGCTCGGGGCTAATTCAGATGCTCACTGTTAGCATTGTGTTTTTTTTGAAAAAATAAATGAAAAAGATCAGTTAAATGAGTTTTTTCCCGTTATATGGATATACAATATTCATAGTTTATTAAATAGTAAGGTTCCTTAGACGTTGTTTCCTGCAAATGACGCGATTTCGGTCCGTGGGGCCTATAAGTGCTATATAAATAAACTTGCCTTGCCTAAGAGGATAACAGAGTATGTTCTTATATTTTATTTTTTATTTTTTTCACAACAGTTGTATTTGGATGGAATGAATACCTATAGTGAAAATTCAAAGTAATAAAATGATTTTTACAGTGAAAAGGTTCAAATGGAACTGATGGTTCCCAAATTACCCAGAGGTGAGTCCGCCTGGACTTTATTTTTCTAAACCTCTCTAAAAAGGTCAAATTTCACTTGTTTTGCATCAATCTTGATACAGGGTACTTATTATATGTTATAGTTTGGATTCCTAAAGCTTTTAGTCTACTAACCCATCATTCAAGGGTGGTTTTTACTATAAGTAATGGGGTTTTTTTAGGCGGACATTAGAATTTACATGTTTTTACTATGTTCCATCTGAATTTACTTTAAAATAAAAACATCTATATTGATTCTGACACTTCTACATCCAACTCACAGATGTAACCTTGCTTTGAGAGAAAAGATTATTAATTTACCCCTTTTAGAAGTGAAGATATAGTCTTTGTTGTGTTAGTGGCATTTTCGAGCCTGAAACCTGAAAAACAGGCTCAGGGCTTAAGAGGTTAAGGCAAAAAACAAGATTTAATATAATTATTTGTACATTTAAACCAGGTATATCAGGGACGACATTTAGCCTATAGGATTTAGACTACTTTTTATCATTCCTAAAATTTGCCTCAACATTAATATATATATATATATTAATATATATATATATATATTAGTGCTGTCAAAATTATCGCGTTAACGGCGGTAATTAATTTTTTGAATTAATTGCGTTAAAATATTTAACGCATTTAACGCATGTGCAGAATGGCCCGCCCCATACTTGCCACCAGTGGCAGCGCCAGGGTATGGCTGGGGTAGGCTACACCCATACCGAGAAATGGCTTAGCCCCACCATGAAAAATGATGTTAAAGTAAGCTAAATAAAGTCCGCCAACTCGCGCGGAGTAAATTGCACAGACAGCAGTTAGTAAGATTGATTTCAGTAGCCACTTGTCTGGAAATACCGAAGACCAGAAACGGTTTTGAAAACTTTTGTCACGTAGTGATCGTCTTCTCAATAGAACATCTTTGATAATGTCGGTGTTGTTGCAGGAAGTCCCAACGGAGAATACTTTTGCTGTAGTACAGGGGTGCACATAACTGGTACGCAGGTTATGTGCGTAATCTGAAACTTGTGTCACAAAGCGCATTTGCGTACCGGCGTACTTGTGAAGCTTTTCCAGAAGGCGGTTAGATCACCGGACGACAGAGTCGGTCTCCGTGTGCACAGACAGGGCTGCTGTTAACGTCGGTCTGTACAACGGAATTGTGCCAAAACTACGCCAACCGGCTGCGGAGGGAGACTTTCTCCCCCCCCCCCCCCCCTTCACTGGAGAACTGCGCTAAAACAGCTGATCACAACGTTCGCACTCTGTGGTCACAAGTACTCCACTAACACCCCCCCCCCCCGTTGATAGAAATCAACACGTAATGAATTAAGACCCCACGGTTTGATGATTGATAGGTGTGTGGGTTGTCTTTCATTTTGACACACAGAAAAATGTTATAATAAACATAGATACTGTATGTTAAATGGATATATCCGCCTTCTTTCATTTATCTTTCCATTCCCAACAATATACATAAATAAATGGCATATTTTGGACATAGTTCGAATGGTGATTAATCATGATTAATTAATTTTAAAGCTGTGATTAATCTGATTAAAAATTTTAATCGTTTGACAGCCCTAATATATATATATATTAATATATATATATATACACATATACATACACATATGTAGGGGGACCAATCACCAAAAAATGTCAAAATATACAATAAATATAATAATACTGTTTCATATAATAAAACAGAAAGGAAGTGAGTGCACACACGGAATCGAGTGCTGCTACAAAATCTGAGAGATAACTGCCTCAAAACCTGACAGATATCGAAAATAAACATAACAAAAGAGCAAAACTGAAAAGGGGCTTTAAAAATGGCACCCAGGAAAAATGCAAACCTCCCTGACGAGGTGGAGGACATTAAGAAATCTCTCGACTTCTTGTCAGCCGAAATCAAAACAGTCGCGGCCCAGCAAAATAAAATCATGGAGCTGATGGGAGAAGTACAATCTCTGAAAATACAAAACATTGAAAAGGACAAAAAGATCACTTTTCTGGAGAATCGAGTGGCCGACCTCGAACAACACACCAGGATGGACGATCTGATTATCAGCGGTCTGAAGACCAGACACCGGAGCTATGCCAGGGCGGCAGCGGCCTCAGAGGACACCGCCGCCGGGAGAGGGGGAACCGACGCTCCGGAGGTGGACCGTGAGTCGCTGGAGCAACAGGTGCTTTGCTTTTTGGACAGCAAGGGCATATCTGTTGACAGCGGAGATATTGAGGCCTGTCATGCCCTGCGGAGCAAGAACACAACAGCCACACCAGCAGTAATAATCCGGTTCATCAACAGGAAGAATAAATATGCACTCCTCAGACAAGGAAGGAAACTAAAAGGGACCAATGTTTACATTAACGAACACCTTACGAAGAAGAACGCGGACATCGCAAGGAGAGCACGTATACTAAAGAAACAAAACAAGATTCAAGCAACATGGTCGACACATTGTAGAAATGTTATCAAACTAAATGGATCAACAGCAGAGATGGCGAAAGTGCTCATTATCCGGGACATCACCAAGCTGGATCAGTTTGAGGAATGAAACATCAAAATCAACATAAGGTAACTGAATAGCTACACACTGAAATGAACACACTAAGAACACCCATGATAAGCTTGGACAAAAACCACTCACCTGCTGAATATGAAAAACTGGACTTGAAATGTTTCAAATACACGGAACATAAATCACAAGACATTGAAAAGGATATTGACCCTGAAAATAATTTCTACAATAACATCCATAACCAATGTGAATACTACACAGAAGATCAACTCAAAAGAAATGGAATAATGTATGGATCAATATCAATATTACATTTTAATAGCAGAAGCCTCATTTCAAATGTATCAAATATCAAACACTGTTTAAGGCAACTGGAGAAACGAGTTGCAGCCCTAGCAATATCAGAGACCTGGCTTAGTGAGGAGCAGTGTTGGGCAAGTTACTTCCAATATATTACATATTACTTATTACTGTCTTTTGAAAGTAATAAGTTACATTACAATATTACTGTCTCTGAAATGTAATGAGTTACACTACTTTTTAGTTACTTTCACCAAAATAACCGCAAAAGAATGGCTTGGTATTTTAAATGCTAAAATGTAGTTTAGTGCAGCTCATTATACATCCAGTGAAGGGCAATGTGGTATAGCATAACAACTGTGTAGGCCCTTAAGGCTACTAACACCTTGTATTACACGGCTTAGGTGAATACTCGATTCTGATTGTACATTCTTAACATGTGACACGTTGTTAATACAGCAGTACAGACCACTGTCAAGGACTATAATGAAGGTTGCTAAGGAGGATCAAGAAAGAGAAAGGAAAAGAGGTTAAAAGACGGAGCGCTGGACGTCAGATAAATCACCAGGAGAAGGCAGACAGGAAGTAAACAATAACAGGGCACGGAATGGGCTCTGTAGTGTGTTTAGTATATGGCCATGTACAGGCCCGGTTCCAGAACAAAATGACTTATATATAAACTAACATATATTCCAAAGTGGACTATGGCAAAGAAAAGCACAAAAGCTTCAAAGCTGTACTGATAAAACAAATGAGAACATATTGTAAATCAAGGCAAATATGACTTGAACCAGCTCATGGTTTGAAATGGCAAACATTGAAAAGCAAAAGTATTATTAAAACCATGTACTAAATCATCACTTTGGTCCCATCATATACTCTGGGAAGAGAATATTTACTGTGCTTGAAAACTGGTATCACATCATCATGTGAGGTTGACTTTGTGACCTGGAGAACATTTCAGCTGCAACATCAGCTTCTTGATAAGCTTGGGATATGAGATCTTTCTGTAGCCATTCGTGGTGAAGGCATCTGTGCTATTGTATGCATTATTTTTGACCCAACATTTCTACAGGCATGGCAGAATATGGCACTATTTTCACATGAATATTCTAGCCTTTGTCTATTTTTATACCACAAGCTGCAAAATGACCGCCTAACCCCACTGTACAGGCGGGTACTTGTTTAGATATACCTGGGCAGGCTCTGTTTTGCCGTGGTATCCTGGCACCTGCGGGCCGCAGAGGGGCTGCGTAGTTTGGGGAGACGAAGACTGCTGCTCCGGGGGCGAGGGCGGCGAGTCAGGCGGGAGTAAGCTAGTGTCCACAACGGAGGGTAACGTGATGTCCCCATCTGGCCTGTTGCTACGGTCTGCAGTAGATGCAGTGTTGCTGGCGTTTAGTGATGGTTGCTTTAACCATTTTCGTATAAATGATTATCCACAGATGTGTGTCACTGCTGTGGAAGCACTTTGTAAATGATGAACGCGCAGCGGAGCAGGTCACGCGCACCTGACACAATTTGTTGTTTGTATTTTTCTCTCCGTTCTCTTTTTTGAATAGAGGGTGCATAACATTCAACTGCCCCGAAGGTCCCGACGCGAAGCCTGAAGGGTAAACACACCAGGTTTACTAATCTACCCGCACAATTTGTCTGGTGTCGGAATGTCTCGCTATGTTAGTACATTCTTAAAAAACAAAACACCATTTCATTTCGGGTTAAAATGTGTTGGAACTGCATAACTGAGCATTGCAATATATTACCCACATTTCATTAGTAATGCGTTACATTACTTCGTTACAGCAAAAAGTAATACATTACTGTAACGCGTTGCACCCAACACTGGTGAGGAGCAAGCTGACATGGTTGAAATCGAGGGATACAAAATGTTTTTTACTAATAGGACTAATTCTAAAGGTGGGGGGACTGCACTTTATATTAACAAAAGTAGATCTGTCAGTAATATGTATTTTGCTATAGACAACATTATGGAATGCATAACAGTAGAAACACCTTCTGATAAGCTGCATGTATAGAAAACCAGGATCATGTATTGACACATTTGAGAAAAAGCTAGCTGAACTTTATAACTACACAAGCAGCAAGAAAATGCTCTTTGTATGTGGAGATTTTAACATTGATTTGCTGAACCCACAAGAACACAATGCAACTACAGAATTTATTACTTCTATGTATAGCAACAGTTTGTATCCTACAATCACACGACCAACCAGAATAACATCACACAGTGCTACACTCATTGACAACATATTCACAAATGTTATGGATAGGAAAGTATGGAAGCCCATTTCCGCCACCTACATTTTTTTAAATCCCCATGAAAAGTCATGAGATAAAAAGTCATAATAATGAGATAGAAAGTCATAATAATGAGATAAGAAATTCGAAATAATGAGATAAAAAGTCATGAGATAAGAATTGCGCATGCGCTGCAGTGGCGCTGTCTTCAAAGGTCCCTTCATCACCTTGTTGCTCTCCACCATGCAAACGGCATCTAGTCCTAAATAAGGTAACTTACAGGTGACTTTTGTAAATGTTAGATGTTACATATAGCAGCTAAACTACAACAATGCAGTTCATAGCTTTGACATTACCTGTTATGAACTATAATATATATGCCTATAGTTTTGTGGTAACGTTCACGCCACTAATGACAATAGTGTAGGCATACTGCTGCTGTGAGTTGCTTGTCTAACTCTAACCCGTAAATGTTATCTCAGCTACGGTACACCACTATTTATAGTAGCCTACATGTAACGCAGTGGTTAAAAAGTAATGCGTTAATTGTACATTGCACTGTCGTTCTTTATCGCTTTTCAGTTTGCTATTCTGGGGGAAATGCTAATGCCATAGCGATTATTCAGTAACATCACCAAACCGAAGTGGTACAGTCAGATAGCATGGATAGCATTCATTATGCATGTGTTGAACTTTCCTGTCAGCTCCCAGACCCTAGTCGAGGAAACGGGGGATTACTCTGTGGTCTCCCAGGGCCGATCAACAAGCTTCAGGTTTAATAATATCGAAATGACTGGAGAGAGGC
>CM053264.1:693652-701329 GCA_028583405.1 Pogonophryne albipinna | reverse complement strand
AGGATTACAATCTTATTCAAAACGAGAGCCAACCTGCCACAGAAATGAGAACGTGGGGCACTGGCTGAATAAGAGGCTTGGATCCTACTGCCGGGGACCGGCTTGTAAGATCGAGTGCTCGGGCCATCCTTGTTCACCACCGAGGCAGGCCAACTCTCACCTTAGGCCCCAAGGAAAATGTAATTACGTTGAGTGATAGCTATCATAGTAGTGTTTTTACTATCACTCATATATAACAATTCTAATACACATCTTCAGTAGTAAACCCAGGAGTCATTGAATGTTTTGGCTTATTATAACTAAACAATCTCCCCACAGGATAGTGTTAGAAATTAAAATCAATATTTAATGATATAAGATAGATTAAACATACAGTGAATTTTGTAACCGTTTTATTGTGAAAATACTTCCGGTTAGCTTTCGCCTGTGGTTAAAGTTTATTTTGAAAAGCTATTCCGGAAGGGATCTCCGAAATACCAACAGTAGCTTGACTTCAGGTTTTACGGAAAACACGATTACAGCCGTTAAAATGTATTAAATAAAAAGTCATGAAAGAGATAAGGAGGAGAAAAGGCGTGTGGAAGTAAGCAATGAATGTAAATGTCGAAATCCTCCGTTATGTGCGATATCAGACATTGGTGAAAGGAGGGTGGAAGATTACGTCACAGCAAAGGGGGATGCAGGCAGGCGGGAAGAACGAATGTGTGTCGGACACTTCTCCACGGCCCGGACTGCGAGAGGAAGCTGCAGCTTCTCTCCCCCAACTACCTTCTGTTTGTTTTATTACCGCGCCACTTATTTAAAGTACGCATTTGAACCTTCTCAGAGACTCCATTGGTCTCCTTATTTCAAGTTTCTCTCCTGGACGCGAGGACAAGGAATATCCTAATAGTAGCCCTGCAAGGTGATCAAATCCAAGCAGTGTGTATTATAGGAACATGTAGCTGTGCGTGTGAGTTTTCAACATTCACGATTCTTCATCATAGTAGCATGTAGCTGTGCGTGTGCGCTTTCAGTATTCTTCATCCTAATTCTTCATCATTGTAACATGTAGCTGTGCGTTTGTGCTTTCAGGATTCTTCATCATAGTAGCTGTGCGTGTGCGCTTTCAGTATTCTTCATCATTGTAACATGTAGCTGTGCATTTGTGCTTTCAGCATTCAGGAGGATAACAGAGACGAGTAAGCAGGAGAGATGCCTTCACTGCCATGCATCAGGACTGAGTGAGCCGAAAAGGGCTTCTGCACTTTTTTATATATATATATATATATATATATATATGTGTGGGAGGAGCTTATTTGTCTGTGAGTTTCTTGAAGCTACCGTATGTTCCCGTAAGCAGGTAAGTTGCCATGTATTTTCTTAATCCTATGTTTGACCTTTGTAATAACCCCAATAAAATGTTCATTACAAAGTCATGTTGTCTCCTTATTTATTTACAATTCAATTGTTCTCTTAATTAATTTCAAGTGGGCTGCCATTTTAGTTTCAATGCATGAGGAGGAGTAAGCACGTGGGCGTCTGTGAGACTGACCGTTGAGCGGCCCGGCCAAGCAAGGAGGCAGAAGCAGAGAGTTCAAATATAACCCGGTGTGGGCATTTATTACTCCTTGTGGTACATGATACAGCCTCAATCTTACTGTTTCATGTGAACACAGTCACCAGCAACAAGGATCTCTCACACACACTACCTGTCACTATCAGGGAAAACAGAGCCTAAATACACACATACTAATCAGGCAAATAAGACACAGGTGAGGGGGGAGGAGACAACACAGGGCACCAGGTGAACCCAATCACCAGCCACAGACAAAACGGGAGGGGAAACACTTTCAAACTAAACCACATGTGCAATATTACAAGGCCCGAAGCCGTCAGTCCACAGTGACAAAGTTACCTTTGTCACAGCGTCCAATTTAGGTTACAACCTGGAAAGGGTTTGACGGTTAGGATTATAATTATAGTGAGGGGTGCAGATTATTATCATCTGATATTTGGGAAGTGTGTTACATTTGAAATGGCAGAAAGTCTTGTTGAAACTTCCAGATATTAAAAGAGGCCCCTTGAGTTTCTCTGGAAATTATCAATAGTAGCAGTTAAGTGAATACTGTTTAAACAATACCTGTGTTTGTGTTTTGTATTGGTTTCTCTGTTTTATCCTTTCATAAATGTGAGGACTAAAACTTGCTCAAACATTCTGGGGTGCTTGGAGTAAACAGGTTTTATTGCTCTGAGGGGGAGGTATAGATGGCAGGGTGAGAGTTGGATGAGAGTTCCTTCTGCTTAAGATCTCCAGTATGTCATGTTTCAGGGAAGTCAACATATCTTGAATAGTATATGTGTGTGTTTAATTACTTTGTATTCATAATAAGCAGTCTGTGTAACCAGAAGCTGAAAATATGAGAGTATTAATATGTATTATCTTTGTGAACAAAGGGATACAGCTCAGGCCTCTGGAATGTGCAGGAAAGTGTGTGTGTGAAAGTCTATGCAGGAAAGTGAGATAACGGACGCCAGATACATTTTATTACCATCTCAGAGACACTTGTTTATTATCCTGGTGGCTCGCGCTGATTCTCTAAGAAAAGTCATCTTTTACATCTTCCAATGAGATAGACTGACTCGGCTCCTCCGGTGATTTTTGGGTATAAAAGTTGGGTTTGAATTTAGTTCATTCTCTTTTCCTCCTGCTGCGAAGACCGAAGAATCCCACCAGCACGAGAAACTAGAGCAGGGGCGCTCCTAATTATATTGAATTGTATTGCATTGTATTATTGCCTTTTATAATTAAAACAGATTATTGTTTAACTGGTATCTTCTGATTTTCCCTACTGTTATGATTTCAAGCAGCTCGCCAAAACGACACGCTGGGCAGAGGTGGGTTGTAAAAACCATCTTCTGCCGCAACAATTGGTGACCCGACGTCAGCGAGTGGGAGTTCAGAGGAAATCACATCAGCAGCCAGCGGACGAGGAAGTCCAGGGACGACACCTCGAAATACTTTCTGACAACTAAAAACAGAGCTCTATAAATACCAGGTGAGCGCAGACACCCGTTACACTCAAAATCTGTGTTTTGGCCATATTCCAAATGTTAGAGTTGTCAGGAATATTTCCCAGTGTCATAGTCTTCACGCTAAGATAGTGCAATACATATCTTTATATAAGTATACAAGTTATATAAATATAAAAGTGAAGCAGCTGTACATCAGTGCGTGGGGTATTGAGTCTCGCACGGCTGAAAGGGCACAACGTCCCTAGCTTAAGTGATTGGTATTGAGTCCACACAGGCTGTACTTGCTGGTGGAAGTCAAGTGGAATATCGAGTTTCCATCCATGACAAAACTGAATAACAAATCCAAGGCTTGTAGAAGTTGGAGGTGCGTTATATGTTTGAATCCAAGGGGAGATACGCAAATTTCAAAAAGCCATTTTGAAATGACCGGAATCTCGACATCCTTTGTTCTGTGGGGTTAACGCCCGTTCTGTTGAAAGAAATATCGCATCTTAAAAGCTGAACAGACAGCGTGGAGGATATATTTATGTGCTTTTGAATAAATAGAATATATTATTGAACATATAATGGCCTAAGTCAGATAAAGAAATGCGAAGTCATAATGGTAGAATACCATGGGTTTAAGAAAGCCCCCCTTTCTCCACATTTCTGCTCTAATTGCTGGACATTGCTCTGGAAAATGGCTGCTGAGCGTTGAATTTAAAGCAAGGAGTGAAAGATCAACGACTGATCTGAAGTTGGAGTGAATAACATTGAAAATTAATGGATCAATGTGTGATTTGAGGTGGTAGATATTGAAATAAATAAGAAACTATAATTTGTTGTTTTTAGCATTGAGGGATACAGTTACGTCACATTGTGGTTTTTATGAGAAGTTTTGAGAACTGATTGTTACTATTGCATTGCATTGTGAATTTCGTGGTATTTGTCGTTAACTGAGAATTGTACTTAATCATATTTCAGAGGAATTTAATTACATACAGAAACGTTGAGGGAAAGTAAAAAGAGATTTACTGAGTATATGAAGTACATAGAGGTTAAGGTTCGATTCAAATTAAATATGATAGTGGATTATTCCACCTAGATTAGACATAAAAAGAGGATAATTTGTTAAACATTAAATAACAAACTCATTGTAAGAAATATACATTGTAATGTTATTTAGGAGTTGTGTTGATCATACCACAGTGACTCTGAGAGTTGTGTTGATCATACCACAGTGACTCTGAGTTGGTGGTTGTTTAATGTAGATAGGAAACTGAAAACGCAAACAATTCACCACAATTGTGTTTTTAAGTTTGTGAAGAAAGAGTAGAAAGTAAACAGAAGGTTTTGTAAGTTTGTCAGTCAGAGAGAAGCTGTTAAATGTTAAAACACAGAGGTGATACTGAGTCTTCTCGAGTAATGGATTATGATCTATGCCATGCTTACATGGACTCGTATGTTTTATTTCATATGTAACAGAAGTGACAGAAGAAAGAGATGGGAAAGTCAGAAAAGAAGGACAGGGGAAAGTGAGAAAAGAAGGACAGGGGAAAGTGAGAGAAGAAAAGACATGGGGAAAGTGAGAAAAGAAGGACAGGGGAAAGTGAGAAAAGAAGGACAGGGGAAAGTGAGAAAAGAAGGACTGGGGAAAGTGAGAAAAGAAAGACATGGGGAAAGTGAGAAAAGAAAGACATGGAGAAGTGAGGAAAGAGGGAGATAAGGATGAGAGAGGTATGTAGAAGAGAGAGAGACAGAGAGAGAGACAGAGAGAGAGAGACAGACAGAGAGACAGAGAGAGACACAGAGAGAGACAAGGAAATATGATCAAATGATAGGATATGAGGTGTTACATTTTTATTGAAGCCAGACTACAAGTCGTATGGTTTAGTTTTTATTGAACTCAGTCTCCAAGCAGTGTGGTTTATATCTGCACATGTGTTGAGTGATCCCCACCCCTTCCCCCACTCACATGAGGCCAGTGCTATACTGCTAAGCTGGTTGGCCAGCAAGTTGGCATACTAGATGGTGAAATAGTTGGAGTAAAGATGTACACGAACAAGGAGAGTAGATTAAGTTGTTTTGTTTTTCATGCTTTTCACCAAGGCTCATTTGAATTGTTATTATTTTAATGTAGTGTTGTTTTGAGTTATATTTCTAAAACTATAATGTACCCACACGCATGTGGTTTCTTTGTCAAAGTTCATTTTAAAGTCAGCCACCTTATGGCTAGATCTCATCTCTGAGAGTCCATTGTGTTAATTGTTACGGAAACTTCAGAGCGGCGCAGGAAAGATGGAGACTGGAATCATTGTTTAATCAAACACCTGAGATTTATTGAAAGTTCGTAGATACGGCCGTAGAGCCTCGCATAGTTTATCACAGTATTATGTGTAAGCCACCACGCGGAACTCTGAAGAGACAAAGAATCAGGGATCTGTTTATATTCTGTGAGGGACGGACTATTGCAAACCTGCCTAATCAATGCCAGACACAGGAACAACGGCCCCTCTGTGTCTACAATATTTATTCTCCACAGGAAGAAAGATGACCCTTTGACCTGTGTCCCAGTTCAAGTTGCAGCAAGGGGATATTGCGACTTAATGAGAAGCATATGTTTGTAATTTTGACAGGTTCTCAGGAACGCTGAGAAACTCAATATACCAAGTGATCAGATTAAAATATTCTCTGACAGTTCCATTCTTTTTATCAATCTATTGATAACCAATTAACATTAGTCTAAGAATATTTCAGTCACTACTTAAATCAATAAGCGTCTTCAGAGTTGTGTGGGCCCACATACATCAATTACATCAAAAGTAGAACAAGATTGAAAACATTTCAATCACAATGATTGAACACAGTCAATCATAATAGAAAAATCATCTTTCCTCAGTGTTTGGCATCATTTGTCAAAAGCACAATAATAAACACACATGAAATACAAAAATATAATAGCAAAATATATGTTTCAAAAATAAGATCTTTTATCATTTATCACTCAGTTAATCTCATTCATCAAACACAAATTCTAAATCAGCTTACATCTTCAAAGATTCACTTCAAGGCAATTACTTATTAAAACACAATTAGAATTTAGGATTATAAGAAATCCAATTGAGGTATAAAATCAGAATCATGAGAGATCCAGCTAAAATTCACAGTTAAGGTATAAATTCACAGTGATGAATAGATCAATCTGTAACCTGCAAAGTTGCAGTGTCCTCAATCTTTAACATTACTTTACGTTTACTTCATTACGCTTTATTCAAGAGTAAGGCACTTAGTAGTACATATATTTCATTCAAATACATTTGTTCAAAATCTGAAAAGGAAAAGTCAGACATTTATTATAACAACCTGAAAAGAGAAAAATCAAAACATCTGTTCTTTATTTTGAGTGTCAACTGTAATCATTTTATCAATCGCTGAATGGGGGTACCCATGGAGCAGAAACCGCAATGGAGACCCAGGGATCTGGAAGCTCGGCGTCGTACATTAACATTGTGTCCCCTACAGTTGAATATCCCACTAGCCTCTGTGGGGCTTGGAGGGCGGTCTTGGCAACCCTGCGTATGGCTAATTTAACTACAGTTATCAAACAGATCCCTAGGATTAGCACAACCAAGATAAACACTGAAACAGTAACAACAAATTTAACCAACCCCGCTCCCCAGGATCCAATGGTTCCACTTAAATCCCCTAATGTAAATCCATGAGTTTCATGCAATTCTTTTATTCCCCTAGCAGTATCATGCGCCATGTCCATTACTTCCGGTGTAGATTTGAGAATATTGGACCTTGTTAAGATTGATTAACATACTACAATGTCCCTAGACATTCTTCACAGCAGCAGCACCACCACCTGCCCTGCTGGAGGTTTACACTTTTTTTTTTACCCTCCTCTGCCTTACACATCCTCCCACACTTGAGCACTCCTCACTCGGACTAAACCCCTCCATGCACACCACCAGAACCTCATGCCCCTGGAGAGCTTAAAGGGGGGGGATTTATCTTTGTTTTTTTTGTATTCCACATAGACAGGCCGGGGTTCAGCACCACGGAGAGCGCCTCCCCGCTGCTGCTGCTGCTGCTGCTGCAAGGTGGAACACTTTTACTCTTTCTTCTCCCTGCTGCTGCACACCTGTGCTTCTGCTGGTGAGTCTCTGTGCGTGGCTACCCCTGGGCACGCGGAGGTGTGTGCGGGGTCGGTGGGGCCCGCGCCCACGGCCGACAAAAGCTTGGATCAAGGGCTGACTTTCAATAGATCGCAGCGAAGGAGCTGCTCTGCTACGTACGAAACCCCGACCCAGAATCAGGTCGTCTGCAAGTGATTTAGCACCAGGTTCTCCACAAACATGCGGTGCCAGATAGGAGAGGGGCGACCATCATCCGGCCGCACCCCAGCCCTGTCACGAACGGCTCTACTCACCGACCGAAGTCGGTTATCCGGGGCCAACCAAAGATCAGCGGCGCTATGGTATCGTTACGTCTAGGCGGGATTCTGACTTAGAGGCGTTCAGTCATAATCCCACAGATGGTAGCTTCGCACCATTGGCTCCTCAGCCAAGCACATGCAGCTGGCTTCTGTAGCCAGTAACACATTCATGTGTGTTGATATATTGTAATGACCCTGCAAGTCATTCTCAAACCTTGTGGAGACAAAAATGTCCAGGTGCT
>CM053264.1:618652-688652 GCA_028583405.1 Pogonophryne albipinna | reverse complement strand
AGTAAAAGGTACAATTGTGCTCCTAATTACCCGGAATTTGATTTATATAGCCCCATGATAGTGAATACAAATCATTTTCATGGAAAAAAGTGTTAAAATGCCTGATTAATATGTTTGTAATGCTGGCAGCAGGTTCACTGCTGTAGGCAGGGTCCCACACTCACAGGCAGAGCTCCAGGGTCATGCACATGGCTTTCTTAGCCAGGAAGAAGTGTGTGAAAGCTGGGGAACAGTGCTGTGAATACAGGGAGGGAGGGAGGGAGGCAGCAGCAGCAGCAGCGGGCTGTGACCCAGAGAGCTCCTTCCAGCACCTCGCTCTCTCCCACCTACCCAGAGTTGACAGGCTGCTTCGCAGCACTATGTAACCCGGGAAAACAGCTTGAAACCTGTCCATTTCATCCACATTTGACTCGTGAAATGTACATGAAATGTACAGGAATCTGTCCCACACTCACAGGCAGAGCTCCAGGGTGATGCACATGGCTTTATTACCCCGGAATGAGTGTGTGGACGCTGGGTAAAGTCTTCCTGCAGCCCCTCCATAACGGTAATAATGGTTAGAAATCATTTCCAGGGCAGAAAGCTGTTTTTAAAAGTGAAAAAATGATTTAAAACCCTTTGAAATGACTGTCAGGTGCTGATGGAAAGCAGGCGGAAATACATTGATTGTTTTACCCAGGAAGAAGGGCTTGCAAGGCGGGTAAAGTGATTTAAATACATGTCTATTACACATACTTTAATGCACAAAAGTATGTCCATGCAGTGTACACATCGTTACCCAGCCTTGCATCATCATTTTGCAGGTACACTGGGTCATTCAGAATGTGATATTTCTGAATAATAAAGTCTTCCTGCAGCCCCTCCATAACGGTAATAATGGTTAGAAGGGCTTACAAAGAGCTCCAGGGTGATGCACATGGCTTTATCACCCTGGAATGAGTGTGTGGACGCTGGGTAAAGTCTTCCTGCAGCCCCTCCATAACGGTAATAATGGTTAGAAATCATTGCCATGTAACCCCGGAAAACAGCTTGAAACATGTCCATTTCATCCACATTTGACTCGTGAAATGTACAAGAACATAAGTACGGCTGTAAGCAGGGTCCCACACTCACAGGAAGAGCTCCAGGGTGATGCACATGGCTTTATTACCCCGGAATGAGTGTTTGGACGCTGGGTATAAAGTCTTCCTGCAGCCCCTCCATAACGGTAATAATGGTTAGAAATCATTTCCAGGGCAGAAAGCTGTTTTTAAAAGTGAAAAAACGATTTAAAACCCTTTGAAATGACTGTCAGGTGCTGATGGAAAGCAGGCGGAAATACATTGATTGTTTTACCCAGGAAGAAGGGCTTACAAGGCGGGTAAAGTCTCCCTGCAGCCCCTCCATAACGGTAATAATGGTTAGGAATCATTTCCAGTGCAGAAAGCTGTTTTTAAAAGTGAAAAAACGATTTAAAACCGTTTAAAAAGCCATTTGAGTGCAGTTATCATGTGTCCCCACAGGAGGGCGCATCAGCCAAGTGAGCACAGTGCAAAAACAGTCAAAAACACCGAAAAAAAGGGCAAATCAATGGATTTAAAGTGCAGGGAAGCTCCGCAACACACACAGGTACATTCCTAAATCCCCACAATAGTGACAACGGTGATTTAAACTAGTTTCCGGGAATTGTGGACTAAACTCCATAAACTGACAAAGTCACCCAGAAATGTCATTTTAATAGCCCAAAAATATATAATACAAATACATTTAAATAGTAAAAGGTACAATTGTGCTCCTAATTACCCGGAATTTGATTTATATAGCCCCATGATAGTGAATAAAAATCATTTTCATGGAAAAAAGTGTTAAAATGCCTGATTAATATGTTTGTAATGCTGGCAGCAGGTTCACTGCTGTAGGCAGGGTCCCACACTCACAGGCAGAGCTCCAGGGTCATGCACATGGCTTTCTTAGCCAGGAAGAAGTGTGTGAAAGCTGGGGAACAGTGCTGTGAATACAGGGAGGGAGGGAGGCAGCAGCAGCAGCGGGCTGTGACCCAGAGAGCTCCTTCCAGCACCTCGCTCTCTCCCACCTACCCAGAGTTGACAGGCTGCTTCGCAGCACTATGTAACCCGGAAAAACAGCTTGAAACCTGTCCATTTCATCCACATTTATTACCCCGGACTGAGTGTGTGGACGCTGGGTAAAGTCTTCCTGCAGCCCCTCCACAACGGTAATAATGGTTAGAAATCATTTCCAGGGCAGAAAGCTGTTTTTAAAAGTGAAAAAACGATTTAAAACCCTTTGAAATGACTGTCAGGTGCTGATGGAAAGCAGGCGGAAATACATTGATTGTTTTACCCAGGAAGAAGGGCTTACAAGGCGGGTAAAGTCTCCCTGCAGCCCCTCCATAACGGTAATAAAGGTTAGAAATCATTTCCAGTGCAGAAAGCTGTTTTTAAAAGTGAAAAAACGATTTAAAACCGTTTAAAAAGCCATTTGAGTGCAGTTATCATGTGTCCCCACAGGAGGGCGCATCAGCCAAGTGAGCACAGTGCAAAAACAGTCAAAAACACCCCAAAGAAAAGGGCAAATCAATGGATTTAAAGTGCATGGAAGCTCCGCAACACACACAGGTACATTCCTAAATCCCCACAACAGTGACAACGGTGATTTAAACTTGTTTCCGGGAATTGTGGACTGAGCTCGATAAACTGACAAAGTCACCCAGAAATGTCATTTTAATAGCCCAAAAATATATAATATGTAGTGGCAAACTTTATCATCTATGTAGGTTAAAACCCTATATGTAATGCAGACGTTATATTCTAACTGTATGGTCACGTCATATTGCAGCAGTTCCTCGAAATGATGTGTTTTGGCTCTATAACCCCTTTTTGCAACCATAGCAGTCTCAGATAATATGTATTTTAGCTTACAACCTCTGGCAGCACTTACAACAGTTCCCCTAAGGATGTACTGACACTCATGACCTTTAAACACGAAGGAGTAAGGTCTGGATGATGTGTTTTAGGTCATGTCCTTTGTCTGCTTTGTGATTGACACTTTAAGGTCACATAAGGTCTGAACTGTATGAGGGACCGGGGTGCCAAGCACAGGGCAATGGGCAAGTTCCTGTTAGCTTCCCTGTCCCATAATCAAGTTCTCCATTTCTTGTCTCCTCCATCTGCTGCTGACAAAGTTTCTTCACTTCCCCTGTTGAACAAGTTCCTAGTTTAATCTATTAGTGATTGACAGTTTCTGTTCCTTTGGAAATCTTATCTCTCCTGCCAGGGCCCTCCTTTCGATAAGTGACGAAATGCTGTTGAACTAACAAGATCCTATATAACCTGTATGCATTTTCTACTCCGCGCGCACTCTTTCAGAATACTCTGTACTCTGTCAGACCTGTGTCTTTGAAGCTTCAAATAAATAACCACAAAAGACAACTCTGCTTGTTTCACCATTTATTATTGATCATTCTGATTTATGTATCTCCACAGTATTGATTGGGTCTAATATTTCCATAACAAATTGGCGTTGTCGGCAGGATCTCTGCAAGTTCGATTGGGGACACCTGCGGACGCTGGTGGTCGCTCCAGGATCCTCGGATTCTCCTCTACCTCGACAGAAACCGTACGGGACGAGAGGACCAGCGCCAGGGTGGAACCGATTGACTTCACGAGATCCAACGAACTCAAAAGGCTTTCAATACTCGGTGAGATGTACAGTATCTAAATTGTTTAAAGTGTCAATCACAAAATTGTTTAAAGTTAAACGTAAGCAAACTCCATGACATTTATGAGAGGGACCGCTCGAAAGTAGGATATTTGATAATATCCAATCGTAGCCTGGGATTACGATCAGTCTTTGTGTGATTTGTACTGAGGAACAAATATCACATCACCGACGGGTGAAAAATAGTGTTTGATAACACGGGGTGTTTAGGGTAAACACTTAGAGACTTTGCTATGGGAGCAAAGCAGAACGGGGGCCTGGTACATCCTCCTGAGGGTCCGATTGTAGATGTCATGCGAGCCAAACACGGTGAAAGCAGTCTGTCTAAATTGAACATATGGACGGAAATGTTCGGATTTCCAAAGGGAGGTTCTTTTAGTAAAATAAAAATCCGAAACCTAAAGAATAAATTAAAGGAACATGAGGATGGAATGAAGAGTAAAAATACAATTAAAATAAAAGACCTAGAGGAGCTGAACACTCACAGAAAGTGTTTAAAATACTGGGAGGAAGAAGCCGAGTGCCGTGAGAGAAGGCAGCTGGCCGCGGCCATTAGGAATATACAGGCTGACGATCAGGGGGATAAGAAAGAAAAACAAGGTTTACTGTTTCCCCCCCTGTATAACCCACACAACGCTTCCCTTTATCCCCTTTTCACAGGCATGAGGGACCCTCTCCTGAACCATGGATTCCCTTTCCCTCCCCCTCCCCCCAGTCTACAGGAGAATGAGATGGATGCTGTTGGACCAGAGGTCAATATATCACCCCCAACGCTCCCGTTACCAGCCACAGACGGAGACGAACAGAGAGAGAGCAGGGACGAAGAGAGAAAAAGGAAAGATGATGAAGCAGCAGAGGCAAGATTAACAAAAGACTTTAAAAAAGCACAGAGAAAGAAGTACGAGGAGGAAAAAGCAAAACAATACAAAAAAGAACACCTCCGGAATAAAGATGAAGACCAGAGCAGCCAGGAGGACGAAACTCTTGATGTCCGATGTCCCATGATCCAGGTGGCTGGACACGCGGGTCCGTCACTCGTCTACCGCCCATGGACCATAGCAGAGATGAAAGAAATATCGAGAGATCACCTCCCAGATGTTGAGTTAGGAGGAGAAAAATTCGGAGCAGCTCTCATCATGTTCTGTAGACAATTCTCCCCCACCATGCCAGAAATAAAGAGACTGTTGACTCTGAAAATGGGTCCGACAAACGTCAGCCATTTCACCGAACTCCTGGCAGGGCAACAGTACATGAAAAACCCTGATTGGGATGGGGTCGAAAACGCTGCCTACCGCGAGGGCATAACCAGCCTAGACGCTGCGATAAAAAAACAGTTTCCCGCAAAAGTCGACATGTCAAGAATCTACGCATGCAAGCAGAAACAGGATGAAACAGTAAATGACTATTATCACCGCTTAGAACAAGTGTTCATCGAGAATAGCGGCCTTGTCAAAAGAAACAGGGACGAGGACCAGGCTTTAGGAGTCTGGGAGACCCACCTCAGCAATGCTTTCCTCAACGGCCTATCCCCGGCTATTTCTG
The DNA here is from genome assembly GCA_028583405.1 of Pogonophryne albipinna. Taxonomy (NCBI): domain Eukaryota; kingdom Metazoa; phylum Chordata; class Actinopteri; order Perciformes; family Artedidraconidae; genus Pogonophryne; species Pogonophryne albipinna. The sequence continues at coordinate 683,393 of CM053264.1, read as the reverse complement.
CATCAGTGCGAAACTCCTGCATTGGTGTTTTGGACGGTGCCCGGCTGGATGAAATTCGCCGACATGCCGTACATGCCGAGAAACGCATCCTAGAAGAAAAGGCCAGTGAGGAAAAGAAACGCCGCGACCGCAAAGAAAAGGCCCAGCTGACTATGGTCCAGGCTGTTACAACCGCCTGGTCAAACCAAGCCCAAGGTGATGGCCAGGGCAGAGAAGACCGAGGAGGACGAGGAGGTTTCCGAGGTCGTGGAGGAAAAGGGAGAGGCAGAGGACGAGGTGGCCGCCGGACCAACCGAAACGGCGAGGATCGCCGTTTTAACTGCGGAGAGACGGATCATTGGATCGGGGAATGCCCACACGGAAGAAAGGAAAAGAACTTTAAACCAAATCAATCGGACAAAACCAAAGACAATTCTTCAAACTGACATCAGACGGCGGAGGGAGTGGGGGAGGAAGGAATTCGGTCCAGGGAGACGGGACCTCTGCTCGCCGCATCTTATCAGGGAAGTGATAACACACACACACACATCAAACAGGCTATTGAGAAATTGGAAGGTTTAGAGAAAATGTCTGTAATTGAAAATGGTACATATCTGAAATATGACACTGAAACAGCATTTAAAAAGTTTCCAACACTTACTTTAGCTATTATGGGTGTTAATGTTACATTTCTGGTTGATTCTGGGGCAACCCACTCGGTTGTAAAAAGGGCAGATTTGCCAGATTGCAAATTTAGTGGCAGATTTATTCATTCAATAGGAGCGGCTGGGGTAACTGTAAAGGAGAAGTTTTCTATACCGCTTCAGTGCAAAGATAACGGTGATGACAGTCATCCATTTCCCACATCAGTCAAACACAGTTTCCTCTTATCATCAGTCTGCCCGATAAATTTACTGGGCAGAGATCTGATTCTCCGGTTCGGCTTAGACCTCATTTCCACAAATGAGGGTCTTAAAGTCCGACGGCCATCTCCAGCGATGGTGCAAAACCCCACTGTGGATGATAAAGAACTGTTGAGTGTGTATCAATGGCTGCTGACATATCCTGATTCTCAAGAATTGTTGCGTTTGACTCAGCAGCGTGTTTTTCCACCTGCTGTGTTTATGGAAACTTCTCATTTGCATTGTACTGCTAAAGTGATTAATGAACCGTGTAAAAGCTTTGATGAGAGTTTCCTGCTGGAATGTCTGAATGATGAGATCATGCTTAAAACTATGTATTGGGATTCACTGTGTAGCGCCATCTCTGTTACACTCACACCCGCACAACACAAGCTGTATCAAATCCCAGGGGCGGTCCCACACATTTCACTAGCCAGGGGGCCGACTGATAGATGGAGGGATATGGGTCCAATCGTTAAAGACTGGGAATCTAGTACTGATTGGACTAGCACAGACGACCCATTGATTGAGTTTTCCCAAGTACATGACGTGTTTAAGTACAACATTAACTGGCCAGTTCATGTACTTCGTTCTCTGATCCTCACAGACAATGATGATTATGTTAACCCGTCCGGCTCGGAGTTCTCATTTTTCAGTCATATTTCTGAGCTCCCTGACGCGCTAAAAACAGTGCCTCAGACACTGTGGGCAGCACACAAATATGACGTCGGATTGATTCGCTCTGCGGAACCGGTAGTTATCACTCCTAAGTCCACTTTCCGTCCACATCAACCCCAGTACCCATTGAAACGTGAAGCTGTTGATGGCATTAGGCCAGTGTTTACCTCTCTGCTTAAACAAGGGGTCATTATTCCGTGTAAAGATTCCCCTGTACGCACTCCAGTGTTTCCTGTCAAAAAGATCAGAGACAAACCTCCTGATGAGTGGAGATTTGTCCAGGATTTACGAGCTGTGAATGCAGCAGTGCACGCCCACGCGCCGCTCGTCCCAAATCCTTATCTGATTCTTTCCCAGGTTCCAGCCTCTGCAGCATTCTTTACTGTCATAGACCTCTCAAATGCATTTTTCAGTGTTCCTGTACACAAAGACAGTCAATTCTGGTTTGCATTTGAATATGATGGTAAACCTTACACATTCACACGTTTGTGTCAAGGCTACTGTGAATCTCCTACTGTGTACAACCAGGCATTGTGTACATGTTTGGCCTCTCTCCAAGTTTCTAAAGGCACGGCTCTCATACAGTATGTTGATGATCTTATGATTTGCGCACCCACAGCTGAACAATGTGAAACCGACACCATTGCTTTGTTAAAACACCTCGCAGCCGAGGGCCACAAAGCCAGTTTGTCAAAACTCCAATATGTACAAAGAACAGTTACATTTTTGGGTCATGTCATTTCAGGAAAGGGGAAAACGCTTTCAGATAAGCGTATTGCATCATTGGCTGCTCTGCCAAAACCTGTCACTAAGCGACAGATTATGTCATTTTTGGGGATGTGCTCATATTGCAGGTCATTCATTCCAAACTATTCTCCAATCGAGTTGCCACTGCATACAATTACGCATGTCAATGGTTTGAAACCTACAGATCACCTTATATGGACACCTGAAGCCGATGAAGTCCTTCATTAAAATGAAGCTGGCTCTTCAATCCCCACCAACATTGGGCCTACCTGATCACACTAAACCTTTCACTCAGGCAGTGGATGAACGACATGGGTGTATGACCTCAGTTCTCCTTCAGGATCATGGGGGAAAACAAAGGCCTGTGGCCTATTTCTCCTCCATGCTAGATCCTGTAGCTGCTGGTCTGCCTAAATGTCTCCGTGCAGTGGCTGCTGCTGAGAAAGCGCTCAACTCCTCACGGGACATTGTGGGATATGCACCTTTGACCCTGTTAGTGCCACATGCTGTTTCTCTCATCCTCTGTGAACAGAGAACATCACACCTCTCTGCTGCACGTTACCTTAGGTATCACACATGCCTGTTGGACATGCCTAACGTTTATGTCAAGCGATGTAACACTCTAAATCCAGCGTCTCTTATGCCTTTGCCTGAAGACGGTGACGAACATCGACTGTGTTGCCGAACTTCGCATTGTGTGCACACCTAGACCTGACTTAAAGGACGTTCCTCTAACCAACGCTGATTTGATTTTGTATGTGGATGGGTCTGCCTCTCGCGACCAGGGGGGCACTAATCGGGTGGGGTTTTCTGTTGTTTCAGATTCTGCTGTACTCCGTTCTGGACCGCTTCCATGTCACCTCTCAGCACAAGCAGCAGAGCTCATCGCACTAACTGAGGCCTGCACGGTTGCAGAAGGCAAAACCGTGACTATATACACTGACTCACGTTATGCTTTTGGGGTAGTACATGATTTTGGGGCTATTTGGAAGTGTAGACAATTTCTGAAATCTGATGGCAAACCAGTACTTAACCATGTACTGGTTGCAGGCTTACTAGACGCCATTCTGCTCCCATCTGAAGTTGCAGTCTGTAAATGTGCCGCACACACAAGCAGTACAGACCCAGTTTCCCTAGGAAATGCGTCTGCTGACTCAGCCACAAAGGCAGCTGCTCTGATTCCTCTCGCACCTCACGCACACTCATTTGTAAAAATCCCTGTCTCCTCCTACACGGACAAAATGTCATCACTGACTTCCATGCAGCAGCTGGCTGAGAAAACTGAGAAAGCTCAGTGGAAGGCTGCTGGGGCTGTTTTTAACCCAACCTCCAGCATCTGGGTTGGTCCAAATTCCAATCCATGTCTCCCAAGACATTTCTTCCCTCATTTCGCTAAATTGACACATGGGTTAGATCATGTGTCAAAAGGAGGGATGTTAGAAGCTATCAATCAGGAATGGTTCACAAGGGGGTTCACAGTAACAGCTCAAAAGCACTGCGAGGCATGCCTAATTTGCATTACGCAAAACTCTGGTAGACCAGTAAAGGTTACAGGACCCGGAGCACATCCACCTCCCACCAGGCCATTTGAGCACCTAATGCTGGATTTCATTGAGCTTAGCCCATCAGAGGGTAAGAAGCACTGTCTTGTGGTGGTTGACATGTGGTCCAAATGGGTTGAAGCTTTCCCAGTAAAAGCACAGACAGCAAATGCTGTGGCAAAGGCACTACTGAGGGAAATCATTCCTAGATGGGGACTACCAGACAAAATTTCAAGCGACAACGGTTCACATTTTGCTAATGAGGCCATTACACAGATAGGAGAATACCTGGGCATGGACATCAGGAAGCATTGTGCGTATCATCCACAGAGTGGGGGTGCAGTGGAAAGAGAGAACGGCACAATCAAAAATAAGCTAGCAAAATGCTGTGCAGACACAGGTCTGTCATGGACACAGGCTCTGCCCATTGTGCTGATGTACATGAGAATGAGGAAAAGAACGCGGAGCCAACTCAGCCCATTTGAAATCCTTTTTGGGGCTCCTCCACAGATTGGACTCAAGGCTCCAGGATGTCCTCTTCCCTCCACAACGTTATGTGAGGATGCTATGTTGTCATATTGTGTTAACCTGTCATCCACTTTAGCAGATATCCGACGTCAGGTAGCCGCAGCCTTACCTACCCCTGCCACTGGTCCACTTCACCGTCTCCAACCCGGCGACTTCGTGCTGGTCAAGGATTTCCGGAGAAAGAGCTGGAAATCCAATCGTTGGCAAGGTCCCTACCAGGTGCTTCTCGTCACTCAGACAGCCGTCAAGGTCGCCGAGAGAGCTATGTGGGTCCACGCCAGCCACTGCAAGGTCGTAGTCACAGGACAGGAGAAACGGGAAGAACAGATGACAACAAGTGACGTGTCCTAGTCACCAACGAAGAAACAGACGACAACAAGTGACGTGTCCTAGTCACCACCAGCACCACACTCGCACCACATACACCAAACCTCACACGGCCCACACGAGGTGCCACAAGCGAGTGCCAGCTGAGCGGTTTCATATGCCTCTGGTTCCTCGTTTGACGTGCTCTCCGTGTGCGGGGCCTACTTGTCCGTGTCACCAACTCGACCAAGTTGTTCCATATATGAGAATGGAGCACCCACGCCACGTGATGAGAGCTCGCACGGAAAGAAGACTACACAACCATTCCCAATGTGGGAAGTGCGGATGCTACTGGAGAGCCTGGACACTTTTGGAATGGGTCCTCTGCATACTTGCCATGATAGTTATGATAGGACTAATCCTATATTTCATGCGTCCGTGGCCAGTACGCGGCCACCCATCAGCCAGGGTCGAGGTATCTAAAAGATACATGGGAAAGGCAGGGCGAACCACCTGGGCAGAAGGGCTAGTCAAAACAGGGATTGGGAACATCACTCTAAGGGATGGGGAGGATAGCACAGTACAGTTAAACCCGTGCGACTACATGCATTGCGCCGACTCTAAGAAACTGGGGTGGGCGGACGCCTACATCTGCTATGTCGAAGACGACAGTCACACCGCCACTCACTGCTCCGGGGGATGGGCTTTCGTTTTATGGACCACCGCGCACACCGATTGGGGTTATACACTATGGGACGACAAAACAAACATCAAAGGGAGATTGTCCATCTCCAAGGTCAATTCATCGAGCCCCGTTATCCTGTTGCAACTACAGGCTGCCCAGATATCAGACAGGGGTTATTTTGTTGTCTGTATGTATGTATCCGGCGCCGATCCGTGTGGCGCATTCTACATAGACGTCGTGCCCAAAAGTCAGACCCCAGCACCAGAAAGGAAGGGTAAGCAGCCTTTGACGCAACTTTTGACATCCATAGGTACATCTACGTTTCTAAAACGTAACCCGTACGTAGGCAATAACGACCATAGCAACATTAATGAGGTTCAGACCGGTAATGATATCACTGGTAACGTCTGGTGGCATACTCTAAGATCATTCCTGCAGGCCGCAGGACAAAATGGGTCATGTTATGCATGCACCCTTTTCCCCCACGACTCATCAATGTCCGTACCAGTTCGTCCACGCTCTCTGACCCCGGTTGAACAGCTCTGCACGTTTATGGCTCTAACAAGGCCCGTCAAAGGGGAAGACCGTGTAACCGAGTGGCGTTATGCCAGATCGCTTCCCCCACCATGCAGTAATCGGTCCAACTCCCCTCTGCGTGCAACCTCGTTTGACACCACATACGCAAAGTACCAACCTGTCAGCCATGTGCATCCCAGCCATTTGAGAGGAATGACACACGACCTCTGCATCCGGAGAGATTACCACAGAACGTCTCTTACACCACCTTACTTTTTCCTAGGCACCACTACCGGTTGTACTCGTATCAGATGGAGCACGTGCGGACAGGGTATTCACAATATCTCGTGTTGTAGCATTGCCGGTATCTCTGGAAGGGAGTATTCTGACAGGGCATTCCCTGATGTTAACCATACTCCCCTCCATGTGGCCTGGCCCAGTGATGCTGGGTTTAGCGCGCCACAAGATTACGTTTGGTTGTGCGGCGACAAGCTCTATCAAGTTCTGGCTCCCCTCTGGATAGGTACATGCGCTCTAGTGGATTTAAATCCAGCAGTCACTGTCCTCACGTCTTTAATGTACACAACACATCATTACCCAGAGTTCCAGCACCCAGACCACCACAAGGTAAAAAGAGATATGACATCCGCAGGGACTAAATTCGTTGGCGGCCTGTTCCCATGGTGGGGCACAGTAAACAATGCCCATAACATAGATACCTTACACGTTCGTCTAGAGAACCTCACGTACGAAACAACGCAGGGTTTCCAGGCATTGACCCCATACATAATAGCCTCCAGGAACATGCTCATGCAACACCAATTTGCTCTTGACCTTTTGTTCGCCTCAAAGGGTGGCCTGTGTCATGTAATTGGTGATTCCTGCTGTACTTACATTCCCGACGCAACCAAGAACATCACTGAAACCGTGCTACATCTTAACAACCTGTTGGCCGACATGAAAGCGGATGACGTATCCAACGCAGGTGGCTGGGACTGGTGGTCCTGGCTCACAGAGGGCGGGTGGGAAGCATGGCTGGCTAGAATAATTACACCCCTGGTGATCATCTTCGGACTAATAATCGCTTGTACCTGTTTCATCATACCAGTACTGATGAAATGCGTTTCCAGCATGATATCCTCAGCTTTCGTTCAGTATGCGGGTATTCCACTACGCGAGACTCTGAGTCACAGCTACGAGGATCTTATGCCGCGTACATCCCACCGTACAACTGTCCGTGAGCTAGAATCAGAAGGATCCGATTACGATAATATAATATAATCCATGTGAAAAAAAAAAGTGTACCCTCCTTTTTATGCTTACAGTATATTGGAGTCTGTCCTCCACCAAAACAGCCAGTTTTCTATGATATGTTTGTGATGTGTTTACTTAAACCAGTGATGGGGTGTATTCATTGATGTGTTATATCAGTCTATCCTGTCATTTTTTATTCTTATGATTGATCATAGTATGATCAAAAGGAGGGAATGTAGTGGCAAACTTTATCATCTATGTAGGTTAAAACCCTATATGTAATGCAGACGTTATATTCTAACTGTATGGTCACGTCATATTGCAGCAGTTCCTCGAAATGATGTGTTTTGGCTCTATAACCCCTTTTTGCAACCATAGCAGTCTCAGATAATATGTATTTTAGCTTACAACCTCTGTCAGCACTTACAACAGTTCCCCTAAGGATGTACTGACACTCATGACCTTTAAACACGAAGGAGTAAGGTCTGGATGATGTGTTTTAGGTCATGTCCTTTGTCTGCTTTGTGATTGACACTTTAAGGTCACATAAGGTCTGAACTGTATGAGGGACCGGGGTGCCAAGCACAGGGCAATGGGCAAGTTCCTGTTAGCTTCCCTGTCCCATACTTAAGTTCCCCATTTCTTGTCTCCTCCATCTGCTGCTGACAAAGTTTCTTCACTTCCCCTGTTGAACAAGTTCCTAGTTTAATCTATTAGTGATTGACAGTTTCTGTTCCTTTGGAAATCTTATCTCTCCTGCCAGGGCCCTCCTTTCGATAAGTGACGAAATGCTGTTGAACTAACAAGATCCTATATAACCTGTATGCATTTTCTACTCCGCGCGCACTCTTTCAGAATACTCTGTACTCTGTCAGACCTGTGTCTTTGAAGCTTCAAATAAATAACCACAAAAGACAACTCTGCTTGTTTCACCATTTATTATTGATCATTCTGATTTATGTATCTCCACAGTATTGATTGGGTCTCATATTTCCATAACAAATACAAATACATTTAAATAGTAAAAGGTACAATTGTGCTCCTAATTACCCGGAATTTGATTTATATAGCCCCATGATAGTGAATAAAAATCATTTTCATGGAAAAAAGTGTTAAAATGCCTGATTAATATGTTTGTAATGCTGGCAGCAGGTTCACTGCTGTAGGCAGGGTCCCACACTCACAGGCAGAGCTCCAGGGTCATGCACATGGCTTTCTTAGCCAGGAAGAAGTGTTTGAAAGCTGGGGAACAGTGCTGTGAATACAGGGAGGGAGGGAGGCAGCAGCAGCAGCAGCGGGCTGTGACCCAGAGAGCTCCTTCCAGCACCTCGCTCTCTCCCACCTACCCAGAGTTGACAGGCTGCTTCGCAGCACTATGTAACCCGGGAAAACAGCTTGAAACCTGTCCATTTCATCCACATTTGACTCGTGAAATGTACATGAAATGTACAGGAATCTGTCCATTTCCATTTCATCCACATTTATTACCCCGGAATGAGTGTGTGGACGCTGGGTAAAGTCTTCCTGCAGCCCCTCCATAACGGTAATAATGGTTAGAAATCATTGCCATGTAACCCCGGAAAACAGCTTGAAACATGTCCATTTCATCCACATTTGACTCATGAAATGTACAAGAACATAAGTACGGCTGTAAGCAGGGTCCCACACTCACAGGCAGAGCTCCAGGGTGATGCACATGGCTTTATTACCCCGGAATGAGTGTGTGGACGCTGGGTAAAGTCTTCCTGCAGCCCCTCCATAACGGTAATAATGGTTAGAAATCATTTCCAGGGCAGAAAGCTGTTTTTAAAAGTGAAAAAACGATTTAAAACCCTTTGAAATGACTGTCAGGTGCTGATGGAAAGCAGGCGGAAATACATTGATTGTTTTACCCAGGAAGAAGGGCTTGCAAGGCGGGTAAAGTGATTTAAATACATGTCTATTACACATACTTTAATGCACAAAAGTATGTCCATGCAGTGTACACATAGTTACCCAGCCTTGCATCATCATTTTGCAGGTACACTGGGTCATTCAGAATGTGCTATTTCTGAATAATAAAGTCTTCCTGCAGCCCCTCCATAACGGTAATAATGGTTAGAAGGGCTTACAAAGAGCTCCAGGGTGATGCACATGGCTTTATTACCCCGGAATGAGTGTGTGGACGCTGGGTAAAGTCTCCCTGCAGCCCCTCCATAACGGTAATAATGGTTAGAAATCATTGCCAGGGCAGAAAGCTGTTTTTAAAAGTGAAAAAACGATTTAAAACCCTTTGAAATGACTGTCAGGTGCTGATGGAAAGCAGGCGGAAATACATTGATTGTTTTACCCAGGAAGAAGGGCTTACAAGCCGGGTTAAGTCTCCCTGCAGCCCCTCCATAACGGTAATAATGGTTAGAAATCATTTCCAGTGCAGAAAGCTGTTTTTAAAAGTGAAAAAACGATTTAAAACCGTTTAAAAAGCCATTTGAGTGCAGTTATCATGTGTCCCCACAGGAGGGCGCATCAGCCAAGTGAGCACAGTGCAAAAACAGTCAAAAACACCCCAAAAAAAAGGGCAAATCAATGGATTTAAAGTGCAGGGAAGCTCCGCAACACACACAGGTACATTCCTAAATCCCCACAATAGTAACAACGGTGATTTAAACTAGTTTCCGGGAATTGTGGACTAAGCTCCATAAACTGACAAAGTCACCCAGAAATGTCATTTTAATAGCCCAAAAATATATAATACAAATACATTTAAATAGTAAAAGGTACAATTGTGCTCCTAATTACCCGGAATTTGATTTATATAGCCCCATGATAGTGAATACAAATCATTTTCATGGAAAAAAGTGTTAAAATGCCTGATTAATATGTTTGTAATGCTGGCAGCAGGTTCACTGCTGTAGGCAGGGTCCCACACTCACAGGCAGAGCTCCAGGGTCATGCACATGGCTTTCTTAGCCAGGAAGAAGTGTTTGAAAGCTGGGGAACAGTGCTGTGAATACAGGGAGGGAGGGAGGCAGCAGCAGCAGCAGCGGGCTGTGACCCAGAGAGCTCCTTCCAGCACCTCGCTCTCTCCCACCTACACAGCGAATTTCTGGAGTAAAATAATTGGTAGTTAGACAAAAAAGTGTGAAAGGGTTAGATTTTGGGAGTTTATTTCGAATTTAGACTACCGTTTGAGTTAAGGGATACTCTTGGGCGGAGTAATATTTCGGGGTTCATTCACTGGGTGTTCAGGAACGTGACACAACACTACCCTGGTGTGTATTCACAACTTCTCTGCTGCCGCGACCACGAGGCTTCACTTTGACTCCGTCCCGAGGAAGGTAAGTCCTGTTTTACATCTCAAACTATATTTTCTGTCATTGTAAAGTTAATGTGTTTATTTTCGCTAAAACGAACTTAGCAAGTTTAACTAGCTGCTGAATTGAATGCCGTTGAACATGGACATGATTTAGGCTAATGCAAATGAACTTTATAGTAGTCATATCTGTTTCTTTTGTGTTAGCTTAAAGTTTAGTTTGTTGTTCTTTCAACACCGAAAATGCCTTTTCCTTTGCATTAAACGTTAGACTGAACGGCTACGACGGTACCGGACGAGTCCCGCGAGCTACATTGAGGGAATGTGGACGAGGTGACGTACTTTCCCGGACATTTGTGTTGAGGTAACAGCTAGCTAGTAACACGACAAAGTAAATGGCGTCTTTATAAGTGTAAGGCGCAACAAAGCACGAAATTAGCTCGTTACTTGTATGGTCTTCGACTTTAACTATCTGCATGACGGGAGGAAAGAAAAATAAAGCAAACGTCCCTTTTCGCTGCGCTACACTCAGACTTAATGCAGGAGACGGGAGCAGAAATGGCGGAATAAAGAGGCTGGTTGAACCAACATTTCCCTCCACCGTGGAGACGACGATTCCCCGTTTCAACGGTGAAAAGAAAACGCGGTTGATTTTCAAATAAAAGAGTAGAAAACAGAGGTCGTTATGGTGCATCTCAGGTGATGTTACAGAGTAATCCAAAACTACTGTTACTAGTAGTGTAACTAATTACTTTCAGCAGTAAATAACGAAGTAAAGTAAGGGATACCTTTTTTTAAAGTAACTGTTAACATCTAACTCATTACTTTTTTCAAATAACTACCCCAAAACTGATCTTAATTGCCCAACCTGATGATGTAGGCTCGCGAATACGCTACCTTAAAATGCTTATGAAATAATATGACCACATGGCTACCCAAGATCATTTTGTTAGTGACAGTCAACATGTTGCTAAAGTAAGAGCTATCTCTTTTTTCCTTAGTTGGCCAATATGTTGCTGAAGGTGAGACGTGGAGGGACAAAAAAATATGTCAAACTGGACGAAGTCCACTTCTCAGACTTCATCAGAGCAGGTAAGTGTTGTCTGTGTTGTTGAATTCATTAAAGGGGTAGTAAAAGTCCTTTATTTAATTAAGTGTCTATTGTTATGCTTCAGTGCAACAGAAGTTTCTCATACCAGAAAACACAATGCTGAAAGTCACCGATGAGCAAGGCATAGAGGTGGATGAGGATGTCTTTCCTGAAGTGGCAACAGTCAAAGACATTTGTTTTGTCATCTACACTGATTATGGTAAGGTGATATTTCTGGGTTTTGTTTTGTTGCAAAAAATGCTATGAGAGATTTGTATTTTCTATGTGTAAAAAACTGATTTTTAATATTCTGTACTAGCCAATAACCAACAGCAATCACATCATTTAGTATTTTCCCTCTCCACAGTAACATCTATGTATCATGTGCATTTCAGACCTCCCACTGGCAGAATCATCCAAAAACATGGATGACTGCTCCAACCTGACAGAATCTGTTGACTGCTCCAACCTGACCGAATGTGTGATACTTACAACATGTGGTAGGTAGGGTTATAGTAAATGTTCATAATGAATAAAAAGTTGTTCTAATAAAATAAAAAGTAGCTCATTGGGCAAGTTGGGATCTTCCGGTAAATTGTAGTTTTTGCACATTGCAACTGGCACATATGTGATTTGGTATAATTGGCCATATGGATAATTTATGTTAATTGTGATCCCCAGATCTTACCAACCTGCAGCAACATGGTGAAGGTCCCTTTTCTCCAAGTTGTACAGATACATTGTCTGTCTCAACCTCAAGCGGCCTAAGCAGTGACACAAGTGATGCTGGATGTGAAAGGATTCAACCTATGAGGGAGAGTACCCGAGCAAGACATGTAATTGTACTTAAATACACTTTACTCTTTACTTTGCCTGAGATGAAAAGCAAGTTTAAACAAATTTGTGTCATGGAATTGAAGAAGCTTTGTTATTGATGATCGATTTGATCAGTAGTTGGTTACACATGATCTATTTTGTTAATTGTTTTTTGTTATTTCATATAAATTGGGTTTAGATGGTGGAGCAGGTTCTAACTTCTAAGCCGGCAGGGTTGACTGTGATCAAAGAGTACGACGATACTGGGAGTCTGAAAGATTCCACCAGGCGATTAATGGTGAACATCATTGTAGCTCACATGTGTGAAAAGGAAGGGTAAGAGCCTTGGCTTTAATGGCATGAATTATTCATTTATAAAGGGAAAAATCTTATTGTAAACCAATTATTTTTCTTTTGCAGGAGAGGTGTAAGTAAAGCGACGAAGGAGTTCCATGCACTTGGGATTGTGTCACTTTTCCCATCTCTTAAGGACCCTTACTCAACAAAAGGATATGTGAGTTTTGCATTGTTGCCATTTTTTTCACATTTAGGTTATTTGGTCTTTTGTGTACAAGCAGCAGCATATTTGCATTAGATCTATGAAAAACCTGATATTGTCTGCATTCTAACCAGAAGCGCTCTTTTCTTTTTAGGAACATTTCTATGACATTCAGAGCAACAAAGGCTTTCTCGAGTGGCGTCTCAAGACTGTGCAACGCCAATCCAAACCCACGTCAACGTCAACATTCCATGACAGAGTGGAGCTACAAGGAGGTCCAACATCATCCAGAAGTTTTGGTTCCATAAACGACCTGCAAACAGGAGACGACTGTATGGAAGCCATGTCTCTTCTTCACCACACCACTGACCATGACCTAGTCTTCCAGAAGATGAGAGAAACTTTCCACTATCGTCAACAGATGATCCATGACCAATAGCAATCTGCCAACATACTTCAAATGTTTCCTCGTTTCTTGGACACTAAGGGACTGGTACGTAACACATTTTGCATTTTGAATTCCCTCCTTGAAAAATACTTGGTTTACATTAAATGATTGTAATAATAATCTTACTTTCTTTTTTATTAGATTCTGCAAGATTTCTCATTGATGTTCGGAGCCGAAACTGCATCCAGGTTCCTGGAAAGATGGAACAGCGGTTTTAAAGACAAAGTCCTACGAGAGGCCAGGGACCTTAGAGAGACTCCTCTTCTGAAAAATCAGCTGAAATCTGCGCTGAATGAAGCATCTGACACCGATGAGCCAGGTACTTTCATATAGTCATACTCCATAAGTGTAGTAATATGGTCTTGAATATCAGGATAGGCATCATTTCTGATATTTTCACTAAGAAAAGCACATTAACATTATTTTTCACTACTAATAGGGATGACTTGATGTGATGTCAATTGAACTTTAACGTTCAATTGTACATTCCTGTCTGACAATATCATCTACGTCCTGTATGCTGTGCATCATGTTGTTGTGTATGCGGGGCCATCAGGGACATTATTCAGAAATACCGTTCACAAACAATTATGAAACACTCTCACATAACAGAAACAAAATTATTTAAAAACGACAACTGAATTTAAAAGTTATTCACATACACATATGAAACACTCTCATATACACCTGTAAAATGTGCTCTCAGAAACACGTGTGAAACACTCTCACACACGCATGTGAAATGCTCTCACACACACAAACACACACACACTTGAAATGCTCTCATACACACATGAAATGCTCTCCCACACATGTTGTGTGGGAGAGCATTTCATGTGTGTTTATGAGAGCGTTTCCCATGTGTCGATACATGATTTTGGTTTCAGTTATGCGTGTGAGAGTTACATAATTATATGTGAATGGTATTTCTGAATAATGTCCCTGACATCCCCTCATAGTGGTAACCTTGTCCATGACAATGTAGAAATGTGAAGATGATTTCCACTGTCTGCAGAGTGGGACAGCGACATGGCTTCTCTTCTTGTCTTGCTGCATCTTCTCACTCCACAACCAGCTGGAAGGAAGCGGGCCAAGAAAATCAGTGTCAGAGAGGCAATAGATCATCTGGTGATTTTTCACAAGGTTTGTCAAGACAATGCGTTCCAATTCCAAATATTGTGGTTTGTCCAATCATTTAAAAACTAATGGCTTATATGAAAATGCTTTTCATTTTGTTTCAGTCCTGCAAGAGCCTTGAGGATCACCTCATGACCATTGAGGGAACCCACCAGCCGTATCTTTTAAGTGAAAAAATCCCCAGGAAGATACTGGTCCTTGAAAAAGAAGGATTAAGACATTTCAAACCTTTTGATTCCCAAATGTCATATGGGTGTGATTCACATTTTTATGTTGTGTCAGAGAGTTGTATTATTTAATTTGCCAGTATTGATTGTTTAATGGAATTTGTCCTTTCCATTTGTTCTTTGTACATGTCTGTATATGTTCTGTAATGCAATGTTTTGTACACTGAACCCGTTTGTCTAATGTTTGCACTTAATGCACTGAGTTTATGCAGCTTGAGGATTTCAACACTCGAATGTAAATTGAATGTTCGCTGTAACATGTTTACACTGTTTGTAAAAGCAACAGCACTTTATAAAATGTCCATCAACAATGGATTTTAAGAGTTTTCAAATAAAAGAAACACATTTGTATGAATCAATACGTTGTTTGTAGTCATTTTTATTGATTTTTATTTTAACTCCATGAGTGTTGAATATATACCCTTTCAAGTGTTAACTATTAACACTATTATAGAGTTCACATTAAAATTAACTCTAAAGTGGTAGTTGTATTTAACTGCACTTGGGAGTAGTTTTTGACTCCCACAAGTGTTCAGGGTTAACTCCTGAAAAGGGTTAAAGATTAACTCCAAGAAAAGAGTAACTTTAACTCTGCCGTTGAGTTTATTCGATGGTCTCACATGTACACTCAAATGTAGTTGATTTTAACTCTGAGGGAGTTTATTCAAAAGGCCAGAATTTGCTGTGTACCCAGAGTTGACAGGCTGCTTCGCAGCACTATGTAACCCGGGAAAACAGCTTGAAACCTGTCCATTTCATCCACATTTATTACCCCGGAATGAGTGTGTGGACGCTGGGTAAAGTCTTCCTGCAGCCCCTCCATAACGGGATTAATGGTTAAAAATCATTGCCATCTAACCCCGGAAAACAGCTTGAAACATGTCCATTTCATCCACATTTGACTCATGAAATGTACAAGAACATAAGTACGGCTGTAAGCAGGGTCTCACACTCACAGGCAGAGCTCCAGGGTGATGCACATGGCTTTATTACCCCGGAATGAGTGTGTGGACGCTGGGTAAAGTCTTCCTGCAGCCCCTCCATAACGGTAATAATGGTTAGAAATCATTTCCAGTGCAGAAAGCTGTTTTTAAAAGTGAAAAAACGATTTAAAACCGTTTAAAAAGCCATTTGAGTGCAGTTATCATGTGTCCCCACAGGAGGGCGCATCAGCCAAGTGAGCACAGTGCAAAAACAGTCAAAAACACCCCAAAAAAAGGGCAAATCAATGGATTTAAAGTGCAGGGAAGCTCCGCAACACACACAGGTACATTCCTAAATCCCCACAATAGTAACAACGGTGATTTAAACTAGTTTCCGGGAATTGTGGACTAAGCTCCAAAGTCACCCAGAAATGTCATTTTAATAGCCCAAAAATATATAATACAAATACATTTAAATAGTAAAAGGTACAATTGTGCTCCTAATTACCCGGAAATTGATTTATATAGCCCCATGATAGTGAATAAAAATCATTTTCATGGAAAAAAGTGTTAAAATGCCTGATTAATATGTTTGTAATGCTGGCAGCAGGTTCACTGCTGTAGGCAGGGTCCCACACTCACAGGCAGAGCTCCAGGGTCATGCACATGGCTTTCTTAGCCAGGAAGAAGTGTGTGAAAGCTGGGGAACAGTGCTGTGAATACAGGGAGGGAGGGAGGGAGGCAGCAGCAGCAGCAGCGGGCTGTGACCCAGAGAGCTCCTTCCAGCACCTCGCTCTCTCCCACCTACCCAGAGTTGACAGGCTGCTTCGCAGCACTATGTAACCCGGGAAAACAGCTTGAAACCTGTCCATTTCATCCACATTTGACTCGTGAAATGTACATGAAATGTACAGGAATCTGTCCCACACTCACAGGCAGAGCTCCAGGGTGATTCACATGGCTTTATTACCCCAGAATGAGTGTGTGGACGCTGGGTAAAGTCTTCCTGCAGCCCCTCCATAACGGTAATAATGGTTAGAAATCATTTCCAGGGCAGAAAGCTGTTTTTAAAAGTGAAAAAACGATTTAAAACCCGTTGAAATGACTGTCAGGTGCTGATGGAATTTTTTTTTATAAAAGGCACGATTTCGCGATGCCAACCTAAAAATCATAAAATTACAAAAATAGTTTGTATGGAAATATGATTTCAAATTCAATCCCGATAATAACACACATGTGTCGGAAACAAGTACTTTCGGACCCAAATAACCGCCAAGAATTGGACTTTCTACGTTGGACCTTTGGCATAGTCCAGACTAAGGACAATGTGAATGCGTGCACACCAAATTCAATGATATTCACCTTGTGTACACACATTTCCAGGTACGTCACTATGTGATCAACGTGCATCCAACGACAATATTTTATCTGTACATGCCCAAATATGGAAAGTCAACATGCTCAATGGCTTCACTGAGCAATTCCAAGTTCACAGACACCTTGTTTGGACATATCGAAGCAACGGTTGATTTGTTATGAATTTATTAATCTTTGTGACACATGTGTAATCCTCTCCGGAAAACCTCTCGGGTCAAATGGCGATGGCGTACACATTTGTTTAGGGACTGCTTGACTGGCTTACCATGTATTAAATTGGACATATTATACATTTCCTGAACGCTTGGATCCTCAGCAGTCATGTAAGCTTGGTCTCAGATTTTTAAAACAAAGTTAGGGCTATGAAAATCCTCTTTGAACATTTTTAATAATCAACCGTTCATAAAAGCAGGAATTTGTTCCCTGGTTTTGGCCTGTTATCTCAAGATGAGAAGGGCTGTTATGGATAATTCACATATGGTGACATAGCTAAGGCTGAGGCCAATCCATAGATACCTGATTTGAGAATATTGGACCTTATTAAGATTGTCAACCTCCTGGTGGGATATGCGCATATTGCACAATATTAGGATTGTATGCATTTATTTCATACTACAATGTCCCTAGACATTGATCTAATTAGACATATTATACATTTCCTGAAAGCTTGGATCCTCAGCAGTCATGCAAGCTTGGTTTCATATTTTTAGAACAAAGTCAGGGCTATGAAAATCCTCTTTGAAAATGTTTAATATTCAATGTTTCATAACATTTGGAATATGTTCACTTGTTTGGGCCCGTTATCTCAAGATGAGAAGAGCTGTTATGGATAATTCACATATGGCCACATAGCTGTGGCTGAGAGCTATTCAGAGATACCTGATTTGAGAATATTGGACCTTGTTAAGATTGTCAACCTCCTGGCTTCTCTAGCACAGTAACACATTCATGTACGTTGATATATTGTAATAACTAACACATGTGTGAGTTAACCCGAGATCTCAACCATCAAAGACAGTCTGCTGCTGCTGCTGCTGCTGCAAGGTGGAACACTTTTACTCTTTTTTCTCCCTGCTGCTGCACACCTGTGCTTCTGCTGGTGACTCTCTGTGCGTGGCTACCCCTGGGCACGCGGAGGTGTGTGCGGGGTCGGTGGGACCCGCGCCCACGGCCGACAAAAGCTTGGATCAAGGGCAGACTTTCAATAGATCGCAGCGAAGGAGCTGCTCTGCTACGTACGAAACCCCGACCCAGAATCAGGTCGTCTGCAAGTGATTTAGCACCAGGTTCTCCACAAACATGCGGTGCGAGATAGGAGAGGGGCGACCATCATCCGGCCGCACCCCAGCCCTGTCACGAATGGCTCTACTCACCGACCGAAGTCGATTATCCGGGGCCAACCAAAGATCCGCGGCGCATTTATTTCATACTACAATGTCCCTAGACATTGATCTAATTAGACATATTATACATTTCCTGAAAGCTTGGATTCATATTTTTAAAACAAAGTCAGGGCTATGAAAATCCTCTTTGAACATTTTTAATATTCAATGTTTCATAACATTTGGAATATGTTCACTTGTTTGGGCCCGTTATCTCAAGATGAGAAGGGCTGTTATGGATAATTCACATATGGCCACATAGCTGTGGCTGAGAGCTATCCATAGATACCTGATTTGAGAATATTGGACCTTGTTAAGATTGTCAACCTCCTGGCTTCTCTAGCACAGTAACACATTCATGTACGTTGATATATTGTAATAACTAACACATGTGTGAGTTAACCCGAGATCTCAACCATCAAAGACAGTCTGCTGCTGCTGCTGCTGCAAGGTGTTGAAGCAAACACAGTAGTGGTGGCTTAAAGCCCACCTCTGCTCCGCGCCGTTCGTTAGATGAGCCTGGTCAGATTAATAAGAGAAGGAGTTCAAAACACCGGCATAAAAGTTATAACAATAATCTGATTTTAATGGTAAAAAACACCAATACAAATTACAGAGTACTCTGGGCTCCCAGCTCTACTGCTGTGCGATACAGGTATCAGGACCAGCCAGTCAGAAACAAGGGGGGCAGTTAAAGCAAACAGATATTGTTCTAAACTGTATTGAAGTAAACATGTATTATTTGGGACTGTTTTAAAGTAATCCTATATATATAACCCTTTTTACTTACACTCAATGACCCAGATACCCTGACACACACACTTACACCTCCTGTCTCCAGCACACACACTTACACTCACTGACCCAGATATCAGCACACACACACACATACACTTTCCCCCCCACCAGCACATGCACATGTTCTTATTCAAGGTTCTTCCTGGGGCCAGTATAATCTCAAGCACCAATATCTCTGTGTACAATGTTTGATACTAATATATCTGTGTACAATGTTTGATACTAATATCTCTGTGTACAATATTTGATTGTTTTGGGAAAGAATAGTTTGTGTGAAATCTTCCCTGGGAAAGTAAAGGAGTGAAGTTAGGTGGAAGATAAAAAGTGATTCTGACCTTGACTAGTTCCGAGGCTCTCACGCTTCACTTAGGAGTAAAATGGGATGGAAGAGCCGACCCACATCTCCGCCCCAAAAATGTCCATATATACTGTTGTTGTACAAGTGAACACGTATTAAATAAGTCAGATAAATAAAAGCGAAGTGAATATGGAAGGTCAGAATGGTAAAGACGATTCTGGAATTCCAGGGAGTTATGGGGTGCAATGGGAACAGATTAAGAGATTGATTTTAAGTGGAATCAAACAGGGGGCTAAAGAAAAGGCTTGTGCTGATCTCCGATTCTTACACGATAAAATGATAACAGAGAATAGAGTGGGGGATGACGACACTGTAGGTAATTTGGGCACAGCATTGAATCTATATGAAAGACAGATTGTAAAGCAACTTGCACACCTAAACGAACAGAAGCCCGGATGGTTTGCCCGTAGCAAATGGAACAAACAAAGACAGGCACTAGATAAATTGAGGAGGGTTTGTCACAATGCTGCCCTCGCAATGATTGGAATTTATATTCCTCCCGTAACAGACGAAAATCTCCCGGGTGCAATGGCAATCCAAAGCCCCATAAAAACAGATGAAGTTAACACTCTTCTGTTCCCTCATGGTAATAAAGACACGAAGGTGCCTACAAATGGAGACATTCTCGACTATGTAGCAAAACGAGTCGAATATTTTAAGGGTATGCAAAATAATGTTGTCTCTAACTCAGAGCAGAAGTCTCAAACGGGGCCCATACAGAATCCGGCTATTCCCACCCGCTCCTCTCTCCTTTACCCGAATTTAGATAGTCTGAGTACACATCCCCCTCCCCCTTATTCCTACCCGACGAAAGCGCAAATAAATTGCAAATGATAGTAACAGATGCATCGGACACAGAAGGAGAAGAGACTGCCATAAGCGCAGGGAACTATAGAATGGTGGGAACAGTAGCGTTGTGTCCGTTAAGGGGCGTCCCTATTCCAAAGAAAAGACTAAATGTTAAAAACAAACACGTTTCCTCCCCGTTAGACAGTATAGACAGCGCACACACCACGCGGAGGCCTACTATTAACACAGACGAGGAGGGGGTTTCCCCGAAAAGGGACGGTCGACCACCATATAGGGAGTTCACCTCGGAACAATTGACTTCCCTTCTGACAGATCTTACAAAGAGCCACTCAGGCGCCACGCAGGCAGAAATATCATACATAACTGACCTCCTGGACGAGAGGGATATGCAAGAAGGGCGGTGCTATGAACAACAGATTCAAAATAGACGCGAGGAGGAAGTCAGGAGACAGGAACAGAGCGGATATGAGGAATTGGTGGAAGATATAGAGGAAAGTAGGGAGAGGGAAGGCCAGCACACGGGTGCACGCAGGCGCGCTGAGGAGGGGGTGAGATGTGATCCTTTTCAGAACAGATCACGCCAGACGTCTTATTACCCATGCGTGAAGGGGGGGGCATCGGGCCGTGAAAGTGAGGAGGATACAGCGGGCCACAGAGGTGATAGGAAGACAGTGGGCTATAAAAGTGAGGGAGAGATAGTAGGCCACAAAGGTGGGGGACAGTCAGCTGGCCATAAAAGTGAGGGAGAGAAAGTGGGCCATAAAAGTGGGGGACAGTCAGCTGGCCATAAAAGGGATAGGGAAACAGCAGGCCATGAAACTGAGGGGTTTGACAATGAAGCAGGAGGCCAGGGTCGTAAAGACACCTATCAGGACACTTTTGAGCAGGAACAAGCAGGACAGGAAGAGGGAGACAGCAGGAGGGCGAGGTGCAAAGTTAAGCAGATATCTCTGACAGGAACAATCAGTGAACTAGTGGATGTAGGTCAGGTTCTTTTAATGCCCCGTAACAGATTAAGGTCTCAACACACTGCAGAAGACCCCACCGGGCATGCTTTTATTTGTCCAGTATTACAGGCGCCTTTAGTGGCCGCGCAAAATGGGAAGGCGGCTTATCATCCTTTCACGCTAGGGGACATACATGCGCTGGTCGATAAAATGCCGTTGCCTACTGAGGGAGGGAGACATTGGATGCGAAGGTTTGCGGACATGGCTGTAGGACAGACTATCTGTCTGGGGGATTTCAGGAGAATACTAGCACAACAGACATCCTATTATGAGGTGGAAAGAGTTGAGGATAGATCAGGAACATTGACAATGAAAGATGACGTGCCTATTTCCTTTAACAATGTTCACAGCCAGCTGGGCAAAGCAATGAGAGAACATTTCCCACAGACAGGGGGAGGTTACGGTTCACTGTCATTTACATTTACACCTGGAGAGGCTGCAGCAACCATGTTGCTCAGGGCACGCCAACAATACACAATGGCAACTGACTACAGTCCAGATAATAACGACCAACATATACAGATGTTCCGTAAGGCAGTGCTGGCAGCGGTGCCAAAAGAAATTAAAAGTCTGATGGAGGACAATCCAGAGGTAGATCAGTTAAACACACAGACGTGGGAACGTCATTTAGCCCATCATTTGAGTAGATTTAACAAACAACATACAGAGAGTAAAACTGAGGAAGAGGAGTTGAGGGTGCAGTTACTGCGAACGCAGCTGGAAATAGCCCGGAAAACGGTTCAGATTGACAAAAAGAATGCAAAGCAGTTGATTGTTCACCCAGTAGCGCCGGCCGTGCAGCCACAGGGGCAGCAGAACCCACAAGGGGGCCTTTCCAACCAGGGTCCGCCTTATAGTCAGCCCCACTTTGACTACGTTAATAGTTCTTGGCAACAGAGGGGCGGGTTCAGAGGTCGAGGTGGCTTTGGAGTGACTCCTGGATTGGAGTTAATAAAGGTGTGTTTCATTTGCGGACAGCCAGATCACTGGTTCAAGCAGTGCCCATATAAGGCCCCACCAGGAAGGGGGTGGGCTAGAGGGGGACAGAGAGGGCACGGAAGGGGGAACGGATCAGAGAAACCAGATATCCAGACACTCAAGGGGACTGTCCCATTGTCGCAACAACCGGACCAGGGTCACATTGCCCCTAATGCTATGGCCGCCCCCTATGGCCAGTTTGTCCTGTATGATGGGGAGTACTACGAAGAATGAAGGCGCCCAGGGAACTCTGGATGTACGGGCCTGGCGGATCCATACATTAATATGACTGTTAAAGACTCAAAGCTACCATTCCTTGTTGATTCAGGAGCAAGATATTCCACCATCAATTCTCCCGTCTTCAAGGCGTCCCTTTCATCTACAACAGTCTCAGTCATTGGGTTTTCGGGAAAAATAGAAAAAATACCGCTTTCCACGCTGTTATCCACCAAGATAGCAGGACAGACATTCTCACACCAGTATATTCTTGCACCTAAAAGCCCGGCTAACCTCATGGGTAGGGATATTCTGATCAAAGCGAATGCCTCCATCCTCTGTTCCCCGGATGGACTGATAATATCATTCCCAAATGGCACAAGCATCAATTGTTCGTTATCTACCATAAAATCCGGTTCTCAGATGATGTTGGCCCAGTCCACTGAGGCAGAAGCAACCCAACATGTCACTATATTCTGGGGACGGTTGGACCGACCTCGAGACAACACACCTGGACTATATTCCATTTTTCAACAATGGAAGCCATGGATTAACCTCCTCAGGCCTTATGGCCCCCCTCCAGACCCCCCCCACCTGACGCTAAATTATGATGGAAAAGACGACCAAAGTTATGAATATGAGTATGATGATGAGGTGTCTATGACCGTTTGGGACGTTACCACAACAAATCTCTTTGTGGGACAGGCGGGTGTGGCTGCATCGGTTGAGCTCTCTGATGAACAACTGTATTGGTATCGTTTGTCTGCTGAGTCCACACCACACATTTCATTAGCTGTCAGGAAGGGTTATGAAGCTAAAGAACTTGGTCCCATGGTAAAAACGCTGCTAGAAGTCGAAGATTGGGAACCTACGCAGATCGCAGCACTGACATACTCTCCCACACACAGAGCTTATCGTCTTAAAATCTGCACACAAGAATGCATCCACATGGAGAGACACGAAGTAGATAGACATCATGGTAGGGAAAAAACTGACCATGCATATACAGTTGACATGTTCCGTGATCTCCCATCTGACCTGTGGGCGGCGCACTCTCATGATGTAGGTTTCTGCTTAAAAGCCACACCAGTAACATTTGAGGTGAGCAGCTCTGTGCCTGTGAACCGGGCACAATACCCGATCAAACCACAGGCAAAAGGGGGTGTTGACAAGGCAGTTGAGGGACTGAAGAGAGCGGGGGTGTTAGAACCCTCACAAAGCGTTTGGAATACTCCCATACTTCCTGTATCAAAACCTAGCGGGGAGTACAGACTGGCTCATGATTTGAGAACCGTTAATGCTATTACGACTACAGCTCTGTTACCAGTTCCTAACCCCTACACGGCTATCTGTAATATCTCACCTGAACATACATGGTTCACCTGTATTGACCTGGCCAACGCTTTCTTCTGCATACCTCTGGCAGAGAGTATGAGACCTATTTTTTCTTTTACAATAGGAGGGGAGAAACTACAATACACAAGACTACCACAAGGCTTCAGTTTGTCTCCAGGAATATTTAACAAAGTACTCAGGGAACAGCTAGAGGGCGTTACATTGCCAGTGGGGGTAGTATTGATACAGTATGTAGACGACCTTCTCATCGCAGCACCTTCTGCAGCCTCTTGTTTGGAGGCCACCAGAAACCTGCTGGTGCGCCTCCAAACATCAGGGTTCAAAGTCTCCAAGAAAAAGCTACAATGCACCCGTAAAGAGGTGACATTTTTGGGCAGAGTGATTTCCCCAGCAGGCACGGGCATGTCAGCAGAATAGATCTCAGAGACGAGCCCATCCCACAGGCAGAAAACCTGTTCACAGGCGGCTGTTGTTTTAGACACCCCCAGAACGGCCTCCAAGCAGCCTATGCCGTGGTAAAACAAAAACCTGAGGGAGACTTTGAGGAAATATCAGCTGGGGAAGTAACAGGGAAAGTATCAGCACAGTTGGCAGAAGTAATGGGAGTCATTGCAGCATTAGAGTTATCGAAAGGAAAGGATGTAAACATCTACACTGATTCAGCATATGTCCACGGCATAATTTACGTGGAAATGCGACAATGGTTGAGAGCAGGATTTGTAACGTCCACAAATACCCCCATCAAACATGAGAAAGAGATCAAAAGGCTTGCAGAAGCAGTAATGTGGCCCAACAAGTTAGCTTTACTTAAAGAGCCTGTGACACGAGTTTCCCCCATCATCCAAACCCATCAATTTGAGTAAATATTGTCCCCTTGAAAACCGTTACTGAACTGATTTTGGATATTTGTACTTTGATAACCATTAATCTGCCCTTCAATGTTGACCATTTTCTGGATCTTCTCGGGGATTCTTCAAGTCCCGCCAAATTATGGGTGACGTCATTGCGGGCACAGCGCTCCAGCTGCACCGTTCAGGATCCCAGCATCTGCATGTAAACGCACGATGGTGCACACAGCAGCAAGCTCAGACAGCGATGACAGTTTAATTTTGAACGTGTCTGAGAGCTCATATGAGGCTGAAGGATCGGTTTATGTTGTATCTGTTAGAAGTTTAGGAATTAGGTGCGTCAATATGGGCGATCATACGGTCATGTAACCAGTGGTGGACTGGGACTAAAAATCATCCCGGGACTCTCGACCGGCCCACTTCGGTACCGCTAGTAAATTGTCAACGGGGGGAGTGGGGGATGTCGGGGGCGGCGGGTGCTGGAGGCTGGGGAAGGCTAAGCCTTCCCAAATATTTGTGTCACTGCATCCTGGTAAAATACAAATATAATGTATAATGTCTGTGTCTTTGACATTAGCGCTGCTAGCCACCTGTGCCCTGTACTACGAAGCCAGTTCAACATACCCTGGATATGTTTGAGTAACAAACAAACTAACAACAACAAACTAACAAACGAGATCTCGCTAAGCGGTCCTACGACGCTGGTTATTAACTCGGTAAATCAAGCCAGGGTTTCTCTCACCAGCTGAGAGCGCGTTCACGTCTAAGACACGAGTGGATCTGACTTTAATTACATTTGACTTGAGTGTTTCGTCAACATAATGTGTTGCTTAAAATAATACTTCTGCATACAGTATGTGACACTGTAAGTGTTGCACGGCCAGATACGGCTGGAGAAGCTGACTCGGATAAGGAAATATATGATATATTATGATATTATATGATCGATGATGTAATATGAATGATAAGTGCGACACGTCGGCGTCTTCTCTGCATACGGCAGTTTAAACTGTATTTCCTTTATCCTGTAATATAACTTGAGAGATGTAAACTCCGCACACTGAGTTGATCTCTTTTCTATAGACGCCGGAGGCGGGCAGCGTCAGGTAAAATAAGTTATTTAGCCTTCCCAAACCTGAGCCTCACGCGCCGCCTATGGGGGATGTGCTAGTGACTTATCCGACCGGCCCACTTCGGTACCGGCCCATCGGGATTCGTCCCGATGGCCAGTCCGCCACTGCACCCAGCCCACGTAAACTGTCAACGGGGGGAGCCTCGCTGCGGGGAAACGGTGCACCTAGTGTCCCGATCGGAGTGGGAATAATAATAATAATAATCCGTGCATTTTATCCATTAATTTCCCAACATTGTGGTAAAAAAAAACACACGTTTAATCCATGTTGGTGTACTACAACTACAAAAAGCATCGGTTTGTTTTCTCATCAGGAAATGCAGACCGGCTCAAACAAACGATTTTTAATCATCATTCTCACGATCATTTAATTTATCATATGTTCGCCGAATTGACATGAAAGCACTAATAAATGTAGTTTAATCCACTTGAGTTTACAACTACAAAAATAATCTATTTGTTTTTATATCACATCCTACGGGAGGAAATTCAGCAGCTCTCACTACCGATTTGTAATCCTAATTTAATCATCATCTTCACCACGATCATTTATGTTTATGTTCGCCGAATTGACATGAAAGCACTGACAAATATGAATATACTGTAGTCAACTTCATTAAAACGTTATTAACGTGCCTAAACTCAGTAATTCACCATTTCTACGCATGACAACACACTTTGTCCGTGTTTCGCTCTCTCACCGCACAGTGAAGCGTTCCCGCATTGACGTCACTTCCGGCTTCCCCCAAAACTTCAAAATGACTCGAAGGAATTTCCCCGCGATGTTCGAAATTATTGATATTTATCGGAACGGTATCGCATCTTCTTTTTTAAACTGATGGTTCGAGATGACTAGTAGCCCAATATTTCATTGCACAACAGTTGTTGGGATGCTGTCACAGGCTCTTTAAATAAGTGGCGCGGTAATAAAACAAACAGAAGGTAGTTGGGGGAGAGAAGCTGCAGCTTCCTCTCGCAGTCCAGGCCGTGGTGAAGTGTCCGACACACATTCGTTCTTCCCGCCTGCCTGCATCCCCCTTTGCTGTGACGTAATCTTCCACCCTCCTTTCACCAATGTCTGATATCGCACATAACAGAGGATTTCGACATTTACATTCATTGCTTACTTCCACACGCCTTTTCTCCTCCTTATCTCTTTCATGACTTTTTATTTAATACATTTTAACGGCTGTAATCGTGTATTCCGTAAAACCTGAAGTCAAGCTACTGTTGGTATTTCGGAGATCCCTTCCGGAATAGCTTTTCAAAATAAACTTTAACCACAGGCGAATGCTAACCGGAAGTATTTTCACAATAAAACGGTTACAAAATTACTGTATGTTTAATCTAGCTTATATCATTAAATATTGATTTTAATTTCTAACACTATCCTGTGGGGAGATTGTTTAGTTATAATAAGCCAAAACATTCAATGACTCCTGGGTTTACTACAGAAGATGTGTATTAGAATTGTTATATATGAGTGATAGTAAAAACACTACTATGATAGCTATCACTCAACGTAATTACATTTTCCTTGGGGCCTAAGGTGAGAGTTGGCCTGCCTCGGTGGTGAACAAGGATGGCCCGAGCACTCGATCTTACAAGCCGGTCCCCGGCAGTAGGATCCAAGCCTCTTATTCAGCCAGTGCCCCACGTTCTCATTTCTGTGGCAGGTTGGCTCTCGTTTTGAATAAGATTGTAATCCTTCGTTTCCCTATTATTAAAAAAAGGAAAACTAATCCGATTACATGTAACTAAGGATTACACTTTCCTTTTTTCCTATACGATCTTGATTCCTGTTAGATGTAATCCATTACTGCCTAAGCCAATAAAAGTCATAATTTTTGGAAGATTGTCTCAAGTTATGCCTTCAATGTCTTTCACGTGGAGAAGACATCACATTGGCCGAGGGGTTGCAACTTCCCTCAAGCGTCCTACGTGAAAGAAAGATCACATGTTAAAATGTGTGCACAAACTATTCAGTATGACCCGTCTTAGTTTAAAGCCCACTCACCACGACAAGGTGCAGGTCAGGAATGGGAACATATAAGATGGGACAAAAATGCAAAATAAACTAAAGAGCATGGACACAGGACATGGACAAACAAAAAGTCAAAATGAGACTACAAACACAACAAAGTCTGCACATGTGTGTAACTTATGAAACTATTTACAAAAACATGAACATGGAGGTTGCAAATGGAAAACAACACTAGTAGCAGCAGACATTGAAAGTTACTCAGGCCCCCTTGTCATGCGGGCTCCAAGCAACATATACAATGTAGTGTTCTAGGTCGGTAAATTACAAAAAAGGTGTCGATTGGCCACGACAGGTAACACATATTGGACACACAAAACAAACCAATAACTTAATATAAATTATATAGATGTATACATATATATTTACAGATATGCACACACAATTTTAAACGTACACAGAAATGGCCAACAACAATG
Organism: Pogonophryne albipinna; assembly: GCA_028583405.1. Lineage (NCBI taxonomy): Eukaryota > Metazoa > Chordata > Actinopteri > Perciformes > Artedidraconidae > Pogonophryne > Pogonophryne albipinna. Next base: position 655,103 of record CM053264.1, on the reverse strand, counting down.
GTTTACATTTGCAACCTCCTTTTACAGTGCCACCTACCTTCTTCTCACCAAGTGTTTTCCCCTGGACTGTTCTTCTTTGCCCTTGGAGAAACAGAGGATGGTAGGCACAGCAGTGTCCTTCAGGTGTCCTTCCCTAATAAACAAAAATAACAACAAAAAAATGCTATTATTGCAGAGCAAGACGTTGTTTTTCACAAAGGACATTTATGACTTTAAGTTAGGTTGACATTTTTATTTTGGTTTCAAATTAACAGTGAACTTCAAAGACAATAGAGGGCGATCATGTTAAATATGCAGATAATTCATAAACAATTATTGTTGCAATTAATATAACAATACAAAGTAAAATAAGATTATTGAAGCTTGCTATTTAACAAGTATGGGGAAATGTCCCATCTATGATAAAGACTTTATGGATTAATTGCACACAAATGTGATAAGTTGCTTTAAAAAAAGGATTTTAATGTTGCTCTACTGGCAAATTCTTTATTTGGCCTTTCATCGATAAAAAAAAGGGTCTATACCCATGAGTCAGTGCTGTAGTGATGACACTCAAAGTGTTCACTGCAGAGGAGAGAAGAAACCTTAGGGGTCCAGCGCAGTCCTCTGATTGACGCTGTGCTTTTGTGTGTGTGTGTGTGTGTCCATCTCTTACCGGGTAGCTACATATCCAACCAGGCAAGGTCCTTCCCTTCTCCTCCAAATGACGTCCTGGTCACGCCATAGTCCCAGAGGAGTTCCTCTCCAACCTTAATGTTCTGCATGGCGAAGAACACTAACACCGGTCTGGGGCCATCTGGGAAGGTCAGGTCAAACCTTTTTGGCTTTAGGTTGGGACGCTTCCTGGAGTGATTCAGGAAGCGTCCATATGTGTCCACTTCAGGGTGGCAGTCACAACGGGACGAGGCGTCAATGCACAACTCCTGAAAAAAAAAGCGGTAGATGGAGTCTTCCCTTCGACGTCCCTCAGCTTGTGAGATAAGGGTGCCGTGGTAATCGCACACGACATCCCCTTTGTCCATGGGACATGTGGCGACTACACCTTCAATAGGAACATAGAGAAGGGCGTTAGTGTTTATGCAGACATTCAAACCATTTACCTTTTTTAAATGAGCCTGCTTTTCACACAATATAGGCAATGTCACTCACCTTTGCCCTTCTCCCCCCCAAAGTCCCGGACAGCTAGCCCACGCCAGCTCTGCTCTGAAATAGAGCGGATAAGGCCCCGACTGCATGTTGGCGGGTCTCGAGGAGCGACCCATCCACGCACAACATCCTGTACGGAGGGGGTGTTGTTAACCCAGCCCTCCTTGGTCGGTTGTGTGGCTTGCCTGCCCATTGCCTGACCTGTGTGTGACGAGTTAAACGAGTGAGCAGTGCAATCAAGGGAAAAAGAAGAGGAGAACACAACACTGCCTGAGTGCAAAATACTTACTGAGAATGTAGGACGTTCTCTCCAGGAGCTGCACATTCCTCCACTTCCTATACAAGGGCCTGTGTGCAGTGAAGCTGGCCCCTACACACAGCCTCTTACTCGGTGGCGCAGAGTGCAGAGAGACAGGAAAGACCTCCAAAAACCTGTCCCACTGTTTGCCCAGGGATACAGGCGGTGTTGGCAGGCTGGAGGGGGAAAATAAACACCATGTCTATTAACGCTACTGCAGGGGCCGCCCACTGGCCAACAGTTCACCCTATATGAGAAGGACACAGCGAGCGGGCATCTGATGCAGTTGAAAGTATAGTCTAATAGTCTAAACATACTGAAGGCAATATTCTATTGATCCCACAACATAATTTACCTCTGCAGGGTTAGCGCACATAAAACAGTACGTTTTCCTTTTATATTGCTCTGCATTGAGCATTTCTATATCTGCCATGCCACAGTAATATCTGCCATGCCACAGTAATGGACAACACCAACAATTACAGCGTTTTTGGAGTTCAAACTGTGAAATCATTAAATCATTTTACATCATCACAGGAAGTTCCCATATTGCACACCTCTACTCAAAATAACAACCAGCTGACTCGTCGGAACACATACCTGGCCGGTCCTGTGGAGGTGGAGGGCGTCTCGGAGGAGGGGAGGGCGTCTCGTCTCGTCCACCGCAGCCCCTGGTACTTGTGGCAAATACCTGTGTTGATGGAGGACTGCTATGAGTGCCTTGGCAGTATGCATTTTTGCAAAGCTCTTATTCCCCAGTTTGAAACATGCTCGTTGAGTAAGTCACTCACTTCTTTCTCAGGCGCTGCAGGTCCGCGTAGAGGTTGGTCAGTGGGTTGGCGCCACAGTCCACAAAGAACCTGCCCTGCTCCGAGGTCAGGCGTTTGGTGGCTTCTGCCCTCACATGGCAGAAATAGCACTCCAGCAGCTTCAGAGATACGGTGGAACATGCACATGAAAAAAGAGACCAAAAAAAACACCTCATCATAACTCTGTTCAACCCCTAATACACAAAAGACTGTCGACCCATTTCAAGAATGATATAATGACCTACCTCGTCCTCTTGCTGGCTGAGGGTGAAGGTATGCCCTGCCGCCTTGGAGCTGGTTAGCCGGATGGTGGTACCGTCAGTCCCTGTGGTTCTCTGCAACCAGTCATGCACCTGTGAGGGTGGGAACGTAGCGGTGACACCAATGTTTAGGTTAATAGGGGGCAGAATGATTTGGTTCACACGCATGCACACGCCCAGATATTGTATTTTAGTAAATGAAGAAGTACCAGAGAATTATATGTTGCAGGTAAAAGTCCTGCATTCAAAAATGTTACTCAAGTAAAAGTAGAAAATTATTATCATCAAAATATAGTTAAAGTAGCGGCAGTCAAAGTAGTGATTGTGCAGATTGGTCCATTTCAGAATAACATATATGATATGTTTTATAATGATTGATCAATAAAGTGTTCTCAAAGCTGGTAAAGGTGCAGCTACTCCAGGTGGAACTAAAGTATGATATAAGGGTTGATTATCCAAATATGTGAAGTAACTAAAGGTATTAAGCACATATAATGCAGTAAAATGACATCATTCACCTCTAAATTGTAGTGGAGTAAAAGTACAAAGTGTCTTTGTAACCCTAACCCTTTGTATGGACAGTGGACTGTACACTTGACTGTTGTTTTAATGAGTTTTATTTTGCTTGTGAGACAATGTGTGCACATATTTATATATGTATATGACAATATTATCCTTTCTCACAATAATTTTCAGGAACATTTATCGTCCAATAGTGACAGTCCTAACGGTACTTCAATAAATGTACTTAGTTACTTCCAACCTCTGGTCAGAAGCACTTACCTGGAACTCCACCACTGCCTCTTTAGGTAGCTTGTGTCGAATCAGAAGAGCTGCGACACAGTAGCTACGGTAGGCCGTGAGGTCCGATCCGGGAACTCTTTGGCCAGAAACCAGGCGGGACTTTATATAGCCCACTTTGTCCTCAGCTGCAACCAGGATGTCATTGCTTTGCCTAACACACAGACACACACACACACACCTTGTGTCAGTGCATAACATAATACCAAAAACAACCTACATAAAAACATATACCTCATTGTTTGTTCAGCGTTCAACAAATATATATAATACAAAAATCCTTTTGCAAAAATATACACGTACCCACACACCGGCCTGCCGGGCCGCTGCCCACACATGCGGACCACCCTTGTAGCCTACAGATAAATTATACATCTACTATGCTCATATACTGTATACTGTTATGGCTAGATTCCCCAGAGTCAAGCCATAACATAAAAGAGATGGACAACAGGAGTAAGGTGCAAAATGAAACCTTCCTTTAGTTAAGGTTTCTTAAAAATGTCCGTGTCATGTGTGAAGTGTGTCAAAGTGGATATGTAGGAGTCAGTACAATAGTATAGCAAATGGGTATAGTCAAAAATTGTTGCCTGTGCCTGGCTGTAAACAAGAAGTGGCAATGCACATGCAGCTCAGACATTCAATCAATGCCATGTGGTCTAACCAACAAATTATTCTAATAGTCATTATGAGAGCACTTCAGGAATACAATATCATGCACAGTAATGTCAATCACTAAAATGAATGCAATAGTGAATTGGCCACACATCTCTGTGTCCTTATTATTGAATATTAATATTATTGAATATTAATATTATTTCATATAATTATTTAAAATTATAATATTATATAATTTAACTTGGAATATCATGAGCATATGACTCCATCCTAATGCAATATAATAGTCTGGCCAGCCCTGCAGCCCGTTCTAGGTTCTGATTGGCTCTCTAGGTTGGCATTCTAGCTTCTGACTGGCTGTCTAGGTTGTCAATCACAGCCGTGGTCATATTATACTATTGGTAACATCGCTAAACTTACTAACTGATATCAGTATGTTGTTACTTCTGCATCATTTTAAAACGTGTATTACAATTAAATCACGGTCAAATATGTGCATCTTGTTGTAGTTGTAGCCCCTAGTTTAGCATACTCAGCCTGGTTGTTCATGGCCCAAGAACGACGATTGTATGGGGCCAGAAAAACTGTGAATTAGGACCCGCTAGCCGGTACTAGGTCAAATGGAAACGCAAACAAAAACGGGCTCCGCACGGCTCGGCACGCTTAAAGAGAGCTCCGCGCTGCAGTGGAAACGCGCCATTACTGATCAATCATCAAACGAAGCTAGGGAGCTTGTCTGATGAGTGGACCTCTGACGCGGGTTAGCATGGTGCTAACCATGGTGCTAACACACTCGCCGTATAAATATTGTATGCTTCATGCAACCTGTACAAACTAGTTATCATATGAAAGCTGAGATTCCACATATTCACTTCACACTTCACTTAAAAGGCTTGAAAAAAAAAGTACATTTTGTCCAAAATGGAGGGAAAGTATACATTTTCGAAAATGATCGAATAAAAGTTTAAATTTACCTCATTGGACGTCCAAGGAGATGGGCCATCTTGTTCCAAAAATTGGTCGGATGAGATGAGATGAGAAATAGATGAGATGAGAAATAGATGAGATGAGAAATAGATGTATTGAGAAATATATGTATTGATAGATATATAGATAGATGTGAAAAATGTCGCTGTCGTTCGAGAGGATACAACCGCACGTTGTAAAGGAATCAACAGTATGAGAGCGGTTCACATTCTTCCTCTCTGTTTTAATCGCAGACAGGTCTTTGCATACTGCCACCTACTGTAGATGAGTGTCATGACATCATGTCATTCCGTAAATAAATATCTATGATCTAATAAAAATAAAGACAAATAAAAAAAAAAAAAATGATATATTTAAGCAATAGCTCACGACAGGCCGTGGCATATAATTTCAAAAGTCTGCTATATATATTTCTCAGTATGTATATCAACGGGACATTTTCCTTTCTTTTTCGCCATCAAAATGTACAAACGACACATCAAATCACATCTACAGACCAAGACGAAGCGAATGGAAGTACTCCCAGATTCCTAGCGTGTGAAAAACGTGTGCAAAGTCTCCGAAAACGAAGCAGTGGCTGTGATGCTAGCTTTGCTGCTAGCGGTTAGCATTTTCAATGGAAATATACATTGGAATAGCTCCCGTTAGCTTAGCATCTTCATTAATGAATTTGAGATTTTATTGAAAAACATTCTGGGTGGGTGAGAGCTTCCATACTTCAGATTCCTGATCTGGGCCCTATTTAGAGTCCCCCTGTGAAAGAAATATCTCTTTAGCCTTTTCCAAAGTCCTTTAAAAACTCATGCAGCAGTTGCATCTCAAAAAAGGCCTTAAGGGAAGGTTTTGTTAAATTTTAAGGCGTAACCTTTGACATTTAGTTGCACCAGAGGCATAAATCTGCATCTTCTCTCCGAGCCGGTTCTAATGAGACTAAGCTCAAAGCCGTCGGACCTTCCAAAGTGGCATATACAGTAGCGTAGACCATCCACAGATGACCGTTGACCTCTAGAGCTTTGTCCCCTTTTAAGCCGTAACCTTTGACATTAGGAGCAGCAGAGGCATCAATCCGCATCTTCTCTCCGAGCCGGTTCTAATGAGACTAAGCTCAAAGCCGTCGGACCTTCCTTTGTGCCGTAAAGGGCACCGTACGGCATGAAAACGTGACCTCTGACCTCGGTTTTGACCATGTCGAAGGTCGCAGGGTGCCCCAATTTTGCAGGCGGGTTCCACACATGTTAAGCAACACACTCTCAAAGACTTGGAGCGCCAAGCACATTTTTTCAATTTTTTTCAATTTGCTCTCTCTTCTTCAGCACAAGCCTCTCAGACTCTTAGCTTCAGTCAGGATTATGTGAGAAATTTGACATTTTATTGAAAAAAAGGTTCTGGGTGGGTTAAGGTTCCCATATTTCAGATTCCTGATCTGGGCCCTATTTAGAGTCCCCCTGTGATTATCTCTTTAGCCCTTTTCAAAGTGCTTTAAACACTCATGCAGCACTGCACCTTCTCAAAAGGCCTTAACGGAAGGTTTTGTTACATTTTAAGCCATAACCTTTGACATTTAGTTGGACCAGAGGCATCATTCTGCATCTTCTCTCCGAGACGGTTCAAATGACATCAGGCTCAAAGCGGTCGGACCTTCCTAAGTGGCAAAAACAGTAGCGTATACCATCCACAGGTGACCTTTGACCTTTGGAGCTTTGTTACATTTCAAGCCGTAACCTTTGACATTAGGAGCAGCAGACGCATCAATCTGCATGTGCTTTTCGAGCCGGTTCTAATGAGACTAAGCTCAAAGCCGTCGGACCTTCCTTTGCGCCGTCGAGGGTACTGTCGGCATGCAAATTTGACCTCTGACCTCGATTTTGAACTTGTAGAAGGTCGCAGGGGCCCCACATTTTGCAAGCGGGCTCCACACACGTTAAGCAACACACTCTCAAAGTCTCGGAGCGCCACGTATCTTTTTTCAATTTTTTTAATTTCCTACCCCTCCCCCACCACAAGCCTGTCAGACCCTTAACTTATGAGAGGATTTTGTGATAAAGTCTGACATTTTATTGAAAAAAAAGTTCTGGGTGGGTTAAGGTTCCCATATTTCAGATTCCTGACCTGGGCCCTATTTAGAGGCCCCCTGTGAAAAAATTATCTCTTTAGCCCTTTTCAAAGTGCTTTAAACACTCATGCAGCACTGCACCTTCTCGTGTGTGTGTGTGTGTGTGTGTGTGTGTGTGTGTGTGTGTGTGTGTGTGTGTGTGTGTGTGTGTGTGTGTGTGTGTGTGTGTGTGTGTGTGTGTGTGTGTGTGTGTGTGTGTGTGTGTGTGTGTGTGTGTGTGTGTGTGTGTGTGTGTGTGTGTGTGTGTGTGTGTGTGTCCTTAAAGCACTCTGCATCTACATGAATGAAAGTTGCGAGAGCTTCATAAAGGAATATTTGGTAAGTTGAAACATAGTCAAACACAGATATATATATATATACCTGAACATCAGCAGGAGAGGACTCTTTAAAGTAGAGACACTACATACTGATATACACCTGAACATCAGCAGGAGAGGACTCTTTAAAGTTAGGGTGTGACACACACACACACAGTAATCAGCTGTCTGCATGTGTTAAAGATCCTTTGTGTTTGTAGCGTTCAGAATGATCCCATATCCTCTCTACACTCTGCGCCACCGAGTAAGAGGCTGTGTGGAGGGGCCGGCTTCACTGCACACAAGCCCTTGTACCATAAGTGGAGGACTGTGCAGCTCCTGGAGAGATCGTCATACATTCTCAGTAAGTATTTTGTAATTTCTATTAATTGCATTTATTACATTTAGCTGTAGCTTTTATAAACAAAAAAGAGATATTGACCGGTCGTTGAACCAGTGAATTAATGAAAAACATGAGATATATATATATATACAACTATTATTATAATAATATGTGTTCTGTTTTATTCTAAACTTGTATGTATTCATTTATACAATCATTTATGTTTTAGCATATTTATTAATGCATTTCTTTATTTTATTTATTTATTCATTCATGTATTTTTTTTGTTTTAAGTGTTCATTACTGTGCATTGTCCCTGCCAAATAAACGATTCAATGAAATGAAAAATCTCTACATGTATTTATTTATTGCTGTATTTATTTATGTATTGCTATACTGTAGACATGCACATATGTATAATTATATTATTCTTTAAGTGTCTAAGTGTGGTTTAAAGTGAAATGATAAAAAGTTACTGGGTAGATCAAAGTTTATTTGAATACAACATTTTTTTATAGAATATACATTTGTACATAGAATGTGGTGCTGGAGTGGGTAGGAGAACAGGGTTTCCCTGGGTGGCTCCTAGTCCTTCTGCTTGTCCTCTCCCTCTTCAGCCTTCTGTTGGATAATAAAAGAGAAAATGGTTATCTATACATCACCTACATTGTTAAAAACTGGCATACTAATTTGTAATCATACATACCTCATACTGATGCCGAGTCCTCTTTGAAGTCTGTCAGTTTGGGGCTCTGCTTAGGCTCATTCGCATAATTTGCTTTCTCTGTTGGCACACAAAATAAAAAAACATTTTTAATCAACTTGTCACATTGGGATTCATACATTGTCATATTGTGCTAGAGATTTTGATTACCTTTTTATAATGTAACTGGCATAAACTATATATAGACTAAAAATGTGTAATTATACATGATTATTGTCTTTAATTACGTGAGATTAAGGTGGCGTGCTTTCTTCCTCCTCCTTCTCGGTGTTCTTCTTCTTCTTCTTCTTCTTTTTCTTCTCTCCAAGGCGATGACCTGGGATGTCGCCATGCACGAAGCATCCACTTGAGATGTCTGGTGGGACGAGCTGCCCTCGAGTTGAGCACCGCCAACCATTCTCGCCTGTAGCGTGGTCCTGTTCGAACTTCGCCGCAGGTTATTGTATTTTACGAGAATTGTCCTATTGTATTGTTTTAACGACTCAATCTCATCATTGCGGCCTTGAAGCATTGCTTTCAGTTTTTCGATTTTATTCTTCAGGACTTCCTTGTTCTCCTCCTCCTCCTCCTCCTCCTCGTCCTCAGAATTCTCTGCAACTCCCGCTCCTGAAAAAGTGAAGGCACATTATATTGTTATTACCAAGAAAAACGGGAAGATCAACAATCAATAAGTAAATGTTTCAATAATGACATAATGAAATGAATAAATCCAAGAATAAATAAATAAATGGAATAATACATATATAAATACAACGTTACAGCCATAAAACACGGCACGTGTTTGTGTGTGTGTTTGTGTTTCTGCATTAATACATATTTCAATAAACTACAGCATGAAAATGATAAAGAGTAGGCTCGAGTGCGTAATGTCGCAGGAGCGCCCCGCTGGCAAGCCCTTACGGAGCAGTAAATGTGTTTAACTTTTCATTCATTTTCATTAATAGGCTACTATGCGAGTACATTACCTCTTTCTGCACTCTCAGCGATGTCCAGCGTTGACACCAATGGTATGGACGGATTGGATGCCCGCAGTGTGCTCAACCCGGCCAAAACGAACTTCCTCTTGAGTCTGAACATCAACCTGTCTTTGGCTTTACGCGAAAGCTCAGTATGCTTGTCAATGTGCCGGTCCAAGCGGCTTCCAGTTTCTGTGCATGCTGGAACGGGGCAAGGGAGTTTTCTTAAATCCACCCTTCCATTTGAGAGCTTCATTAAATATGACCTCTCTTGCACATTAAGAACACCGTGCGTGTATCTAAGATGTTGACTTAAGGCCGTGTAAGATTTAGCGCAAATCGGACAGCTGTTAACAACCATGTTGTAATGTAGTATATGTCTCTCCTCCTGACATCTGCAAAGAAATGTCGCGCTGCGGTTACTTTATATAATATTATGTGGCGTCATAGGTTCACAGCCATTGGTGATTTGTGGTCACGTGTGGTAGCTCCCGTTAAATCTGACGAAGCGGAATGGGTTTTTTTCCTGGTCATTTTGTGTGTTCATTTCCACCCGCGGTATGCAGTCGACACTAGTCTTTTTAGACTTGGCCTGATCTGGAGATATCATTTGATGTATCGATTGTCTCATACATCCACTGAAAAATGTTTTAATTATATAAACAGGATTTTAGTTATTATTTCGGCCGGTGAAACGATCTGCGCCTGCGCACGCACACCAACGAAGCTCCAATACACATCCCACCAACAGCCAGACGGCCCTTTACATATGCTGTAAATGCCTGTGGTGTTGATGAATCTTTTGGTTGTTTTGTACATATCAACAACTTAAGCATATGCTCAAGAAAAATCACATTTGACAGAAATGTATAAATACAATTAAAATATAACCATTCTTGTTTTTAAGCTGGAGATATCCTATTATTCCACTGCTTATGAATTAACACATGTTGTAAATAATGGTTACAGTAACAGTAAATGAAATAAACAATGTGTTACAACAGTTAGTATTTTAATTCAAGTTTGTATTTTCATCCAATCACAAAGTAGAGGTATGAATATATCCATCCAATTATAATTTTACTGAAATGCAAGATCTGAGTAGTTCTACTTTGACTCAAGTACAATATATGAGTACTTTAAATATCAATCAATCAATCAATCAATGTTTATTTATATAGCCCAATATCACAAATGTTACATTTGTCTCAGTGGACTTCACAGTTTGTACAAAATATCAGTATGACAATACGACACCCTCTGTCCTTAGACCCTCACATCGTACAAGGAAAAACTTCCGAAGAAAACCCACAGTTTAAAGGGAAAAATGGGAGAAACCTCAGGGAGAGCAACAGAGGAGGGATCCCTCTCCCAGGACGGACAGACGTGCAATAGATGCCGTGTGTAAATTGAAATGATAATACATTTGCAACATAGGTAGTCCAAATGTTTGGAAATGCATGTGTGTATAATAGGAAGATGAATCCACGAGGATATCCATCCAGGACCTATGATCCATGACCACAGCCACGACTCAAGATCCAGGGCTCGCGATGCAGGACACAGGACCGCAGGATCATCCATGACTCCGGATCCCAGCGTATATAGACACCAAAAAGAAAGAAATTTGGGGAAGCTGGGTTAATCGGAACATGAGAGTACACAGGTATAGACAGAGAGAAGGAAGAAGTAAGATGTCCCCCGACAAACTAAGCCTATCAGCAAAACTAGGGGCTGAATCTAATCAGCCCTAACTATAAGCTTTATCAAAAAGGAAGGTCTTAAGCGCACTCTTAAAAACGGATAGGGTGTCTGCCGCCCGAACACAAACTGGAAGCTGATTCCACAAATGTGGAGCTTGATAAGAAAAGGCTCTGGCTCCCATTGTACTTTTAGAGACTCTAGGAACAACCAACAACCCTGCATTCTTGGAACGCAATGCCCTAGTAGGACAGTAGGGTATAATGAGTTCTTTAAGGTAAGATGGCGCCTGCCCATTAAGGGCTTTGTAGGCGAGAAGAAGAATTTTAAATTCTATCCTGTGTTCTATAGGGAGCCAGTGTAAGGCAGCCAGAACAGGAGTAATGTGGTCCCTTTTCCTAACTCTGGTTAGTACACGAGCTGCAGCATTTTGAATCAGCTGAAGCGACTTGACTGACTTCTTGGTACACCCTGATAATAAAGAGTTACAATAATCCAGCCTTGAAGTAACAAATGCATGGACTAGTTTCTCTGCATCGTTTTGAGGCAAGATATGCCTGATTTTTGCAATGTTACGTAGATGGAAGTAGGCGGTCCTTGAAATTGATTTTATGTGGGCGTTAAAGGATAAATCCTGATCAAATATAACACCAAGATTCCTTACAGTCTCACTGGAGGCCAAATTAATGCCATCCATAGTTAGTATATCTTTAGATAATTTGTTTCGTAGATTCTTCGGGCCAAGTACAATAACTTCAGTTTTGGTCGTGTTTAACATCAAAAAGTTTAAGGTCATCCACGTTTTTAAGTCCTTGAGGCAGTCTTGAATTTTATTTAGATGATTAATTTCATCAGGCTTGATTGATAAATATAGTTGAGTATCATCTGCATAACAATGAAAGTTTACAGAATGATTCCTTATAATATTGCCTAACGGAAGCATATATAATGTGAACAAAATAGGTCCGAGCACTGAGCCCTGTGGCACTCCATGGCTAACTTTGGTTTGCGTGGAAGATTCATCATTGACACGTACAAACTGAGAGCGTTCAGATAGATAGGACCTAAACCAGCCTAAAGCAGTTCCCTGTATGCCAACTAAGTGCTCTAGTCTTTGCAATAAGATATCATGATCGATAGTATCAAATGCAGCACTGAGATCGAGCAAAACAAGAATAGAGACAAGTCCCTTGTCTGAGGCTATTAGAATGTCATTTGTGACTTTAACCAGAGCTGTCTCTGTGCTATGATGTGTTCTAAAGCCAGACTGAAAATCTTCAAATAAATCATTGTTTTTTAAGTAATCACACAACTGTTTTGCGACCGCTTTCTCAAGAATTTTTGAGAGGAACGGAAGATTAGAAATAGGTCTATAATTGGCTAAAACCTCTGGATCGAGGTTGTGCTTTTTAAGAAGCGGTTTTATCACTGCTACTTTGAATGATTGTGGAACATAGCCTGATAATAAAGACATATTCATAATATTTAATAAAGAAGTGCCAATTAATGGAAAAACTTCCTTCAACAGCTTAGTTGGAATTGGGTCTAACATACACGTTGATGGTTTAGAAGAGAGAATCATTGAATTTAATTGTTCAAGGTTAATGGCTGAAAAGCATTCTAGTTTACTATCTAGTGTAATATTAGAACTTACGTTTCCGGGAGCTGTTGATAACACTATACTGGTCAAAGGCAAGAGGTCATTAATTTTGTTTCTAAGAGTAACAATTTTATCGTTAAAAAAGCACATAAAATCATTACTACTGAGTGCTATGGGAATAGAAGGCTCAATCGAGCTGTGGCTCTCTGTCAGCCTGGCTACAGTGCTGAAAAGAAATCTTGCATTATTCTTATTCTCATCTATTAATGAAGAGTAGTAGGCTGCTCTCGCTTTACGCAGTGCTTTCTTATATTCATTGAGAGTAATATGCCAAATTAAACGAGATTCTTCAAGTTTAGTGGAACGCCATATCCTTTCAAGTTGTCTCGACTTTTGCTTTATTTTGCGGGTTTCGGCATTATGCCATGGAGCTAATCTATGTTGTTTTATTTTCTTCTTTTTCAAAGGAGCAACAGAGTCTAATTTTATTCGCAGCGCATCTGTAGCACTATCAACAACATGATCAATTTGGGGTGGTGTACATTTTGTATAAGCTTCCTCCCTTACATGCAGACATGCTATCGAGTTAAATATTGGTGGAATCTCTTCCTTAAATTTGGCTATAGCACTAACAGATAGGTTTCTGCTGCAGGAGCTTTTGACTAATGCTTTGTAGTCTAGTAACAGTACTTCAAAAGTTACTAAGAAATGGTCAGATAAAGCAGGATTATGCGGTTCGACTAATAGTTGCTCAATTTCAATACCATAAGTCAGAACAAGGTCGAGAGTGTGATTATAGCAGTGGGTTGGTTTATTTACACTCTGACAGAAACCAACAGAATCTAATATAGAGTTAAATGCAACAGTAAGGCTATTTTTATCATCGTCAACATGAATATTAAAGTCACCTACGATAATTACTTTATCTGTTTTAAGAACCAAAGTTGATAAAAACTCAGAGAATTCTGATAAGAATTCTGAATAAGGACCTGGTGCACGGTACACTGTAACAAATAAGATTGGCTGCAAAGTTTTCCAGGTCGGATGCGTAAGACTAAAAACGAGACTTTCAAAGGAGGTATAATTTAATTTTGGTTTAGTATTGATAAGTAAACTTGAGTCAAAGATTGCTGCAACTCCACCTCCTCGGCCCACGCCTCGGGCAATATGAGTATTGATATGGCTGGGTGGAGTGGCCTCATTTATGCTGACATATTCTTCATGTCTCAACCAAGTTTCAGTGAGACAGCATATATCAATATTATAATCTGATATTAAATCATTTACCAATATTGCTTTAGATGCTAGAGATCTTATGTTTAAGAGACCACATTTAATATTCCTGTTTTGTTGCACTGTAGTAGTTGTTACATTTACTTTTATTAGGTTATTATGTATGACACCTCTATTAGGTTTTACCTTTAATTGTCCTTGGGCAGACACACACACCGCTAATATTGGGTATTTTATTGGGTTCGGGATTCCTATGGATGACTGCCTAGGAGAGAGCGCAGAGAAGCGTGTAAGACTGCGACTCCGCCTCCTGGTCTCAACTCCAGTTTGTCATGGATTAAGTCCACAAAGCCCTGAAATGTTTGCCGAAATGAGATCTGCACCTTCCAAAGTAGGATGAATGCCGTCTCTCTTAATCAGACCAGGTTTTCCCCAGAAGGCTGTCCAATTATTTACGAAGCCCACATTGTTTGCTGGGCACCACCAAGACAACCAGCGCTGAAATGATGACATGCGGCTATACATGTCATCATTGATCAGATTGGGGAGGGGACCAGAGAATATTACGGTGTCCGACATTGTTTTAGCATAACTACACACCGACTCCACATTAAGTTTGGTGCATTCTGATTGGCGTAAACGAACATCATTACCACCGACGTGAATAACAATCCTACTGTATTTACGTTTATTTTTAGCCAGCAGTTTAAGATGCGCCTCAACGTCGCCCGCTCTGGCCCCCGGAATGCATGTGACTGTGGAGGCTTCGGTCTCTAAATTCACGTATCTCATAATAGAGCTACCAATAACCAGAGTTGGCTTCTCAGCGGGTGTCTCGCTGAGTGGGGAATATCTGTTAGATACGTGAACGGGTTGGTGGGGACCTGCGGGTTTCGCGTTATGCCCCTTCTGAACAGTCACCCAGTCTCCCTGCTGCTCGGGAGTTGCCGGGGGACGGCTAATAGGAGCTATCTTTTGCCGGTCCGCACCGGCTAACATGGGCTTTACTGTAGCTGAGTTACTTTCTAAGATGCGGAGCCGGGCTTCTATGGCTATGATTCCCGCCTCCAACCTAACAACTATACTACATTTAACACATGTATCGGTACCAGTAAAGGAGGTAGGGAAGTAACCAAACATGAGACAGTTAGAGCAGGAAATAGCACCCGAGGGTGGGGAAAGAGCCATGGCTAGCTATCAAGCTAAAGTAGCTACCGTTAGCAAACCCGAAAAGAGTGTAGGCAACTGTGGAGTTACAGTCGCTAAGAGAAGGAGAGTTGTGAGTGCTTAAGCTGTAGTAACGTGTGATTACAACGTCAGGTAGTTGCCGTGATCAAGAGTTTTAAAACGATCGATTAAGTTAAGATAATAAGCTATCAGCAACAGAACAGGCACACGGGATACCCGGAGATGACAATGACAACAACAACCGGAAGTTACAACATGCTTACCGCAATAGTGGTCCGTGTAGCAACAACTACACACGCATTCGGCTCATTTAATGTGTCCGTTCACTTCATACTCAACCAAAACCCAGGTGTCTGCAGGGGAAAGCAGAGTGAAATAAAATACAATATCTGAGTACTTCTACTTTTACAAGATCTGGATACTTCTAATTTTACTCAAATACACACACACACACACACACACACACTTATAATCAGCTGCTTTTGCTTCCTGGTGAAGTCCTTAAGAAGTTATTTGATGTGTGCATACACTTTGTCTTCAGAGTGTCTGCAGGAGTACATCAGGCTCGGCTTTAGTTTACATCAAAGAAAACACCAATAAATGCCATCTCCTAAGATCAACCAGGTGTCAAG
This sequence comes from Pogonophryne albipinna, assembly GCA_028583405.1. Classification (NCBI taxonomy): domain Eukaryota; kingdom Metazoa; phylum Chordata; class Actinopteri; order Perciformes; family Artedidraconidae; genus Pogonophryne; species Pogonophryne albipinna. Next base: position 639,398 of record CM053264.1, on the reverse strand, counting down.
TGTCTCCTATCGTTTCCTTTCCCCCAGCTTCCAAAGACTTATTGCTGTGTGAAAGAGCCATGTGATCACCCTGGAGCTCTGCCTGTGAGTGTGGGACAGATTCCTGTACATTTCATGTACATTTCATGAGTCAAATGTGGATGAAATGGACAGATTCCTGTACATTTCATGTACATTTCATGAGTCAAATGTGGATGAAATGGACAGATTCCTGTACATTTCATGTACATTTCATGAGTCAAATGTGGATGAAATGGACATGTTTCAAGCTGTTTTCCGGCGTTACATGGCAATGATTTCTAACCATTATTACCGTTATGGAGGAGCTGCAGGAAGACTTTACCCAACGTCCACACACTCATTCCGGGGTAATAAAGCCATGTGCATCACCCTGGAGTTCTGCCTGTGAGTGTGGGACAGATTCCTGTACATTTCATGTACATTTCACGAGTCAAATGTGGATTAAATGGACAGATTCCTGTACATTTCATGTACATTTCATGAGTCAAATGTGGATGAAATGGACATGTTTCAAGCTGTTTTCCGGGGTTACATGGCAATGATTTCTAATCAAAACTAGCAGACTAAAAGTCCATTTGCCATAAAATTTACTGGCAGCGTCTGCATAATCAGTTAACATGATTTACCTGGGTTTGTAAAATAGGGGGACGCATCGGGGGTCTCGGGGGGGGTCCCCAGGATCCGGCAAACACATTGGTCTGCCGGTCCCCCGACCCCCCATTTAATGGGGCAATTAAACCTATGGGGGATTGTGCACGCAATACCCTCTTCGACTGCCAGGTGGCACTTGGGAGCTTATATGTCCACGTGTTAATATCTGAGCCCACTGCTGATGTATTATTATTTTATTATTATTATATTATTATTTTATATGACAGAACCATAGCAGCAGCTTGAATTAAAAACATGATGCATGGGGATAGAGATAGATAGATAGATGGATGGATGGATAGATAGATAGATAGATAGATCGATGGATAGATAGATAGATAGATAGATAGATAGATAGATAGATCGATAGATAGATAGATGGATAGATAGATAGATAGATCGATGGATAGATAGATAGATAGATGGATAGATAGATAGATCGATAGATGGATAGATAGATAGATAGATGGATAGATAGATAGATCGATAGATGGATAGATAGATAGATAGATAGATAGATGGATAGATAGATGGATAGATGGATAGATAGATAGATAGATGGATAGATGGATAGATATATAGATAGATAGATGGATAGATAGATAGATGGATGGATGGATAGATAGATAGATAGATAGATAGATAGATAGATGGATAGATAGATGGATAGATGGATAGATAGATGGATAGATGGATAGATAGATAGATAGATGGATAGATATATAGATAGATAGATGGATAGATAGATAGATGGATGGATGGATAGATAGATGGATAGATAGATAGATGGATAGATAGTTAGATAGATAGATAGAGCTTTATTGTCTCTCTTAGGAGAAATGTGTCTTGGGCAGAGATGGGGTCGTTACTAAAAAAAATTAATATATTACTGCATTCATACACAATCAAATATTGCATCTGTCCTTATTGTATGTATACATAAATCAAACATTGCACCTTCCCTACTGCATTAATACACAATCAAATATCAAATATATCTACTTATTTAAATGACGACTATTATTATTAACTCACTGCTAGCTAGCTAGCTACCAACACTAAAATGCCACATTTATTTATTTTGTTATTGGTGTATTTTGCATACATTTATTTCCACATTGGTCCACCTTCTTGTCTGATAAGGAACAGCAGAGGGTGCTGTTGCAGTGTGTGTGAGTGAGAGTGAGTGAGAGTGTGTGGCTTCCGCTGTTGCTGCGGCTCAGTGGTCCGTACATTTGATTTAGTCATATAGGTAGTTGATATTAAATGTACTTGTTATAGTTATGATAAGGCTCTGATGTGAGCTAATAGCAAATGCGTCAGTTGTTTAGTTTATCTTGGAGCCTATGAATATTATTCTTCGAAGACAGGAAGTGACGTAGTCCTACTGCAACTGCCTTCACGCTGTCACTGTGACCGATAAATATGACTCCTGTTGGAAGGATTCCAGCTGTCTCTATGGCGTAGCTAGCTTGATGAGTGTTGGGTGTTGGTGTGGGAGACTGGCGTTCCAATCTTGCATTGTTTTGAAGTAAATGTCTATACATTTTAAATGACTACTATCATTATTAACTCACTGCTAGCTAGCTAGCTAGCTAGCAACAATAAAATGCCACATTTATTTATTTTGTTATTGGTGTATTTTGCATACATTTATTTCCACATTGTTACACCTTCTGCTCTCGGTTGGATGCTACTCAATCTGAAGCTGTTGGTACTTGCTCATGTGGATAGTTATTGTAAATTGTAATCCCTGTAATGATGCTGTAAGATGTCCTTTATCCCATAGAGATAAATGATCTCTATGGGATACACCTTGGTAAATAAAGGTTTGAAATGAAATGAAATGAAATGTTATCCGTGTTGGTTATTCTCGCCTCCAGGAGAGAAGCTTAAAAGGAGACTAAATGGAGTCTCTGAGATGGTGTCAAATTGGTACTTTAATTAAAAAGAAAGGCGCGGTAGTGTTACAAGCAGAATATTGTTCGACAGGAAAAACAGCTGTCTCTGGCTCTCGCTAGCAGGTCAAGAAAGAGCCCGAGCCCCCCAGGTCCCGCTGTATTTATATCCTCTGCGGGCCGGCTCTACACGTCTTAATGTCCGTTGTTTCGCATATCAGAGGATACAGACATTGTACATTCAATATATATCTCAACACGCCTTTTCTCTTCCTTAACTCTTTCATGACTTTTCATTTAACACATTCTAAACGCTGTAATCAATACTCCAAAAAATACAGGAAATACTTCACAGCAGTTTGGTTTGTGGTTGTTCCGGAAGTTGTCACATGCTACCCACATCTGTAAACAATAACGTACTCAAATAAACTGTACCTTCATTTAATATTCAACAACAATAATAATATCTCGACGTCTGTAGTTGTAGTGTTGAAATCAGTAGGTTTCGGTGTGCAACATCATATCATCTCGCTGCTAAATTCACCTCTATAGTAAATGGTATATTAGCCTCATGCTAAATGCTAACCGGAGATGAAGGATTTTCAGAATAAAAGCTTAACAACTGGTTGTGCACAGGAACTTCTGGTTTTTCAGTATAAAACAGCTTTTAAACTGACGGTATGTTTTATGGTTCATTATGCTATCAAAACATTGATTTTAATTTCTAACAGAAACCAACCTACATCGGCCTACAGTGGGAAAATGGTTTAATCTGTTGTAGTAGAGTATACATATCAAATATCACTACTTTTCTCTCTTAAAATCAGACCTGTTTTTTAAATGAAATCTGCCTACTGATGCAGGTTAGACACTCTGAATTCCTGCCCCTTATGTCTTGTAAATGTACTACTTTTTAACATAATCACACATATTATGTGTTTTACATTTAATAGTTACAAAATGATTAAACCTATTATACTAACTACAATAATCAACTTCAAAAAAGGAGAGTCTGAGAAGAGTTTCGAACGGCCCCCGGGGATTGTTTCATGATTGTTCCATGATAATGCCATAAACGATTTCCCATTCATTCTCTATGGCACCGTTGAATCGTTGCCGATGTAATATATATTTGGCCGCGAGTGGCGCTGTGGCGCACTTTTGCCAGTGAGACCTGTCTGCTCCTCCCCTCCCCCCGCTCTCCTTCAGTGAGTGAGTGAGTGATTGAGAGACTGGACAGCGACTTTTTCAACTCCTGACATTACGACCAAACTATAAGGTAAGTTATAGTAACATGAATTAACAGAGAAGCGACATGTAATGTTATGTTATCTGGGCTTTGTCTGACGTGTTTTAGTTTCAATGAACGCTATAAAGTGGTCCGTGTTTCCTACGTGTATCTTGTCTAACGGCTGCATGCACACACGGCACTTTGGGATGAATTACATGTTAATGTAAAGTTAATTCAATGTAAGCCGCTTAAAGTTCATGTGGTAGGATTTCTGTGTGAGTTTATTGTGTTTTTGTTGACTTGGTGAGGCGAAATTACCGCGAGTTACTTGTGGCGAAATCCTCCGTGTGTGTGCGTTTACATTAATGTATATTTAAATATATAAATTAACACTAACTACCATGTAAGTTTTACCATTAACTCCCTTATTATTTTCCAATAAACCGGGGTTAGATATACTAACCCATCACTGTTACAAAACACAGCGTGGGGACAAGTTAACAGCAGTTTACTTTTCATTCATCGGCTCTACAATATTCAGCTGTGCTGTTGCCCAGACGCCATTGGCTGTATCATTCCAATAGCTTGCATATAGACTCTTATTTCACTACTTCAATTTTGTTAAACTACTTTTCTTTTTGTATTTACTTTTTAATATTTACTTGCACTATATGTGTCCGTTTTTCTGTATTATTGGGTTGCACTGTCTTGTCTGTTTGCATATAGGGATGGATCAAGATGAAGAGCTGGAGCAAGCGATGCTGAGTATCTCTCCTTCTAAACATGTGCAGAGCTGTGAGTGAACATGTTGTCTCTGCTTGTTTTGCCAGAAGATTTCAAATCATGTATAGTTCAGCCTCTTCGCTATTACTCGTTTTTTTTGTACAGCTCAATATATGTTTATGCATCACTCTTTCTATTTGTTTTTTGCAGCGGTGTCTGCACCACCATCATCATCAGCAAGCCCACAACAAGCTCCAAGAAGAAAAAGAGGTTGATTTTTCTGAAAATTCCTGATGAACTCTGGGACCATGAATTCTTTTCCCAAAATGACTTTCCGTCACATGTTGGCCATGTTCTGGTCTGACCATGTTCTGGTCTGTTTGTCTTTGCTCTTCTACATGTTGTCCTAGTGACTATGAATTGAAACCAGTCATGTTGAGGGTAAGTTACTGCTTTTTTTCTTATTTGGATTGAATGAAAAGTACACATTTAAACTGCTGTGGTCACTAACACTTGAACGCATGTGTTTGCAGTGTGCCAAGTTATTTCACCTGCTCAGACTGAGTTGTAATGACTGAATGCTGAATATTAATCCAAACACAAAGAATGCATGTGTATGAATGAAATGTATTCTCTAAACATTCATATGAGAAACAGTGTGTTTCACTTATGAGATCAGCAGGTGGGGTAAAGATGGGTGATGTTTGGTCTTACTAACATAATTACTTATTTCTATATTGCCATAATATGAATAAACTGACACACTTTTCTATTTTAGTGTCTTCTGCTACCCTCTCTACTGAACTGAAGGCTTCACTAGTAGAAGGTAATGCATTATATTACTGTTTATACATTTAAACCCTGAATTCACACATTCACCTGCATCTGTCCAACATGTTGATGAATCTCTTGGCCATCCCTCCATGCAGCCCCTGCTCTGCCTGTAAAGACACTTGTGCCCCTTCCAAAGGAGCTGATGTTTCTGATGCCGGAACCATCCGCCCCGACGCCAACAGAGACCAACATCACTGTTCCAGGTGTGTATATGTTTGGCTCTTTGCCCCTTGTACAGTTTGCTGACTACGGTGAAGATGCTAAGTGTCATACAACATTATTTCTTTATTTTACTGTTGATAATAACGACATGTTTTAATATTTTCTATAGTGACTCCTGAGATTTCTGCAGAGCCCTGTCAACCGACACTGCATCCACCAGCTGCACCAACACAAAGTGAGTGATACTAACAATAATAATACATAAATGTTTGAGGCACCTTCAAGTGTTTGAATGTTTCTCATTTGGATGTGTATTTTTCAAAAAATCGCACACACACACAATCGTAATTATTTGCCATGTGTTTTTATTTATTGTCTGCCTAGGTCAGCCATTACCCAGGCCATCAACGGTCCCCAGCTGTCCTCCTCTTCCTCTTCCTCCTCCTCTTCCTGCCTACAACCAGGATGTCAGTCATTGGAACTGTTCGCCGCAGCAGAGGATCTGGATGAAGATGGAGCTGCAATCCATGGGGCTCTGGCCAGGCTCCGTTCCTGTACGCAACCCTCTGAAGATGGTGTCATTGTGGCGTGGCCCTCCCCAGCCAGAGCTGATTGACAGCGTCTATGATTTCCCCTGCGCCAAGTACTTTCAGCTCCATCCCTTTTTCATCTGGAAGCCAGAAAATGACAATTTGATGGGTAGACTGAGGAACAACTACACTCTGCCGTGTATTGACGGCTGTGCTCAGCCTCAAATTGCCTCTGCTGGTGTTGGTAGGCCTCGTGTGATTGTCGGCACCACCGGACAGTACTACTTGCTGTCTTCAAGGCTCTGCTGCAAAGTCTGCCGGAAGAGGTGGTATGCCGACAACCCATCCTGGCTGGAAAAGCTCCCAAGAGGTTCACCAACCTGCTGCCAGCAGTACTGACTTACAAGAAGGCCATCTGTAAGTCGGTACTGGACGAGCTCCGGCGCAGCGGCAAGTCACCCACTGATATGGCAAAGCAGATCACGGAGTTGATGCACCTCAAATACGAACGTGCTGACCTGGCGTACCTCCTCAGCTGTAAGAACATCATGGACGGTGAGGAAGGAAAGTACGACCAGAGGACAATTACCCAGTTCCTTCGGCAGGAAACCAAGCCGGCTCCCTTTGGAGAGTATGGAGACTCTGATGGCTGGAACGGGATCTCTGTGTCTGCACACTACCTGACAGACTGTGTGTTTTAAAACATTTACATTATTTCATTCTCTATTTACTACTGCTATATTTACTTTATTTAACAAAATATTATTTACTTTATTTATTTCTACCTTATTGTGTTAATTATATATTATATGTTTTGTACATAATCTGCTTTGTTTCTGTTGTTTACAATAAAGATGTTTTCTTGATTAATATCTACATGTCTCATTCATAAGTAAATTATTTATACTACATGGTCCATATCTTAAATATAAATAATACCTTCGGAGTTTTTCTTTTGAAGGTAATAAATAAATATAAACACGATAACAGTTACTATAACAAATTAGGATTCACATTTCTTGATTCATAGATAGCTCTTGATCTTTGATTATGCATCACAGACTTTGCCCCAACGGGGTGTCGAACCTGCGAACAGAAGAAATATCAGCTGGCGAACACAGTGGTTCAGCACCATGGACAGCATCAGTAATGCTGCGATTGTATTGGCTGTCACTCTATGCCACCTAAGCACGTCTTGCCAGAGAGCAGCGCTTAACTCACTGCGACACAGGATCGCATAGGTTTGCCTGAAAAAGTCTCATATATATATATTGCCTGAGAAAAAATAAAAAGTTCGTGCCCCTGGTTTCCAAACTAAAAAAAAAGCATTTTTCTTAGTTTGGTTTACCCGGGGCACGGACTTTTTACCGGCGCGCCCTATTGGTTTTGATCGCGGGGAGTGCTTAAGTGTGGGTACCCAGGCTCGACCGGTGCACGAGGTTATGGGGGCCTTTTTTTGACTCTGGAGGGGGACTATATCCGCCTTAAGAGACACTATTTTGGGGTACAATTTATACATTTTCACCCCTTTTTTATGGTTCTTCCAAAAGTTTACTTGGACTTTTTCTGCCTCTGGAGGAATGTAACGGGAGTTGTCAGGGGACTTTACCCGCATATGAGGCACTATTTTCGGATACATTTTTTCCATTTTCATCCCTTTTTTATGGTTCTCCCAAAACTTTACTTGGACTTTTTCTGCCTCTGGAGGAATGTAAGGGGAGTTGTCAGGGGACTTTACCCGCATATGAGGCACTATTTTCGGATACATTTTTTCCATTTTCACCCCTTTTTTATGGTTCTCCAAAAAGTTTACTTGGACTTTTTCTGCCTCTGGAGGAATGTAAGGGGAGTTGTCAGGGGACTCTACCCGCCTTAAGAGACACTATTTTGGGATACATTTTATCCATTTTCAGCCTTTTCTATGGTTCTTCCAAAAGTTCACTTAGACTTTTTCTGACCCATGTACATCACCCTGGATCTCTGCCTGTGAGTGTGGGACCAGTGACTCTGTAAGCAGCAGCCTTTCAACTCTGGGTGGGATTGAGCGAGGTGCTGGAAGGAGCTGCTCTCTCTGGGTCACAGCCTGCTGCTGCTGATGCTGCTGCTGATGCTGCTGCTGCTGCTGCTGCTGCTGCTGCACTCTCCCCCCTGTATTCACGGCACTTTTACCCAGCATTCACACTCATTTCGTGGTAATAAAGCCATGTGCATCACCCTGGATCTCTGGGTGCCTTTGAGTGTGGGACCCTTCTTACAGTCCGTCGTGTCGTCATGTACATGGGTGACGTTGACGTTTTTCTGTTCATGGTGACAAATATGAATAACTGGTGATGCTTTATTAAAATCTCGATTTGTATTAACATCTTCAATAACCACTCCACCTGTAATTCATGAGCTCTATACTTATAATATTTACATATTTATTTATCCAGGAAGACATCCCTGGACCACATGCAATGAACAGAGGGTGGGTGGGTGACTTTTATGGCTCAGATATTTATCATAATATTTTTTTGCACTGTCAGAAATGGGACCAATAATGCTGTCCTTTGGTGTGACTTTATGAAATTGTTGATATGAACATTTTAATACTTTTATATTATTTTACATTTAAATATGATGTAAACCTTACACTGTGACTTTGGATTGAAGGCTCTCTAGCATACAGCTAGGCCGCAAACTGACAATGTAACCATGTCCACTGGTGTGACAGCATTGTCCTATAGTGTGACGTAAAGTCAGCGTCACACTAGTGGAAAATAAATATAGAATAAATAAATAAGGCAATATGCATTTTTTAATTAATTTACACTACTTATAAAATACATTTTCTAACCTTTTGAATACACAGAAAGTCAAACATTTCTACTGTTTTATATTTGTTTATTTTGACGTCCAGGCAGAAGGTATGAGAGACAGGCAGACGATGACTCGGTCACAACAAAGTACAGGGAGAGGTTGAATGAAGATCCAAGGAGGAGAGAGGATCTGTTGAGAGAGAGAGAGACACACACAAAGTCAATTTAACATGCCACCAAGAATGATTAAATGACTCAAATGTTTCATTACATGGGCAGAAATGCTTAAGGTTTTATCCTTTTTTCTGCAGATATCAGGAGAAAAGAGTGAATGGAGAAATTGTTAGCCTCAGTGTGCGTCTGTGTCAGTCAGCAGCAACAAAAAAAGCGGCTTCAAGAAAAATGGAACAACTCAAAAAGGAGATGTAGGGCAAGGGACAGGGCCAATAAGGCTATTTCCTTGAACTAACTCCACAGTCACCTCAGGCTGAGGGTCAACCTTCTGACCGTGAAGAGGTCAACGAAGTCCTAGTACCTCTTTTATGCAGCACACCAACACATTCCCCCAATGACATGGCTCCAATCAAACCCAAGGGATTCAAAAGTAAATCCGCTGTCAAAAAGCAGCTGCTGAAGAAGCTATTGATTCAAAATAACAAATTACTTTAAAGTTAAAGCAGAAAAACAAAAAGCTGAGCGGTTTAGAAGGCAGAATCAACGCACCTCATACAGACACGGAACGTTTGTGGGAAAAGTCCCTCAAGAACAAAACAGTCCAAACAAGTGGAGTCCTTCTTGACTAGAGATGGGAACAGCAGACTTCTCCCTGGGAAAAAAAAACACATTATTGGTAGGGGGAAAAATATGCAGAGGAGAGTACTAGCAAAATCTTTAGTTGATTTGCACAATTGCACTATTGAGTATGTAAGTCACTTTGGATAAAAGCGTCTAACGAGTAACATGTAATGTAATGTAATACATGTGCTATACATGCACAACCCAGACGAGCGAGCCAGACGGGAACACTGGACGAAGGGAGACGTGGTGGTTGGGAACAAAACATATACAAACTGGGTGAAGGAAACAGAAAATGGTACAGTGTCAAAATCTGTTGAGGAATTCAACAGAGACTTGGACGCCATTGCCATCCATCATTTCAACTGGCTTCACCAGGCCCAGAAATTCAACCAACTGAAAGACAACCTGAGAGAGAACAAAATAGTTCTACTTGTTGACTTCTCTGAAAATGATGCCTGGCATCTTTTTGTAATGGTGTCCATCGGTGTGACAGAATGTCCTGTGGTGCGGTGCGACAAAAAGAAAAGTAAAGAAAATAGGCTTTTTGGTTCTCAAATGCCTGAAAAAAGGGTTGAATACAATCACTACGGATATGTAAAGATAGCTTTTAGTTACATCAGGTTTTATACTTATTATAATGACAATGACCAACACTTTTATGAAAAGTCCCTATGTGTAGATCATTTAGTAGGGCAATAACATGATTGTACATTTAAATAGATTACTATTGTTGGAGGGAAATATTTAAAACAAGTTGATAATGGTTGAGCATATATTTCTTCTCTGTCTGACAATCTCTGAATTAAATATTATCATTAAACATAATGTCATATGTTCATATTATATCAAATAATTAAGGAAATACATTGGGTCTTCTCACTGCGTTTTGAGTTATTCACGTATTAAGTCATACAGTGATATGTAATTTGAGTAACATTTCAGACCAGTAACATAAAGATTACATTACGCTGTGTAAAGAGCACTTATTTTTATATATATATGTATAGTAAGTCTTTATATTTTAAACGCACACTTTATCTTTAATTCTATCAGCACCACGTCACTATTATTTATTTATATGTACAATTTTAGCAAGTTCTTATATTGTCCTGTTCCTGTAAGCATTTGTTGTAAGCAACGAGATTTTGCTACCGTGTACTTCTACTCCTCTACAGTTCAGAGGTACATGGTGTACTTTTCCTCCACTACATGCGTTTGATACCTTTAGTTACTTTACAGATCTGGATGAATGATGTGAAATATAACCAAGTGTTGAATCAGACTTTAGTTCCACCTGGAGTAAATTCACAAGCTACCCTGCAGTCTACAAAGTCATTCAGACTAGCTGCACCTTTACCAGCTCTGAGAACACTTTCATGATCTATCATATATATTATTCTGAAATGGACCAATAATGACTACTTTTACTGTCGCTACTTTCACTATATTTTGATGAGAATACTTTTCTACTTTGACTTGAGGAACATTTTCAATGCAGGACTTTTACTGTGACAGAGTATTCCTACACTCTGGTACTTCTACTTTTACTCAAGTACAAGGTCTGAGTACTTCTACTTTTACTCAAGTACAAGGTCTGAGTACTTCTACTTTTACTCAAGTACAAGGTCTGAGTACTTCTACTTTTACTCAAGTACAAGGTCTGAGTACTTCTACTTTTACTCAAGTACAAGGTCTGAGTACTTCTACTTTTACTCAAGTACAAGGTCTGAGTACTTCTACTTTTACTCAAGTACAATATCTGAGTACTTCTACTTTTACTCAAGTACAAGATCAGAGTAATTTTACTCAAGTACAAGATATGGGTACTATACTTTTATTTAGTACAAGATCAGAGTACTTCTACTAAAGTACAAGATATGAGTACTTCTACTAAAACACTAGTAAATATCTATACTTGTACCACCTCCAGGGGTAGACATTAAGGGTAAAAAGCCACTGGCCCTCCGGGCCGGTAGAATTGTATTGTCACTGGCCCCACCATTGTAACCACTGACCCGGAGCATTCGTCCAAAAAAACAAAACTAATAATGAAGAAAATTAACGCTGAGGGGATAGGGTCCAGAGGACGGGCAGAGGTAATGAGGGTAAGAACCTCACTTGGAGAGAGAGGGGAAAAGGAGGTTAGTGTGTGGGTGAAAGGAGGGTCTGGTGACCCAGCGGTGATTAAAGGTGAGTCAGAAAAAGAAGAGCGAATATCATCAACCTTTTTTTCAAAGTGGTTAACAAAGTCGCTTGACAGTAGGGAGGAGGGGGGAGGGGCTTTGTCCAAGAGGGTGGAGAAGATGGAAAATAGTTTTTTGGGATTGGAATAGGAAGATTGGATCTTATCTTGAAAGAAAGTGCTTTTTGTCTGACAGATGGAAGCAGAGAAAGAGGAGAGGAGAGCCTGATAGGTTAGGAGGTCGTCATGGTGTTTGGATTTCCACCGTTTCCGCTCAGCTGCCCGAAAGACGGTTCTATTAGCACGCAGTGCGTCATTTAGCCAGGGAGCAGGAGGGGACTGACGAGGCTGCCTGCCGAGATGTGAGAGGACAGAGAGAGTCCAGAGAGGATGAGAGAGTAGAGAGGAGAGTTTCTGCAGCAGAGTTTGGAGGCAGGAGTTGGAACGAGTCAGAGGAAGGGAGGGCTGAGAGCACCGATGAAGCAAGGGTAGGGGGGGAGAGGGAACAAAGGTTGCGGCGGACAGGTGCAGAGTGAGAAGAGATTAGTTTGTTATGTTTGGAAAGGGGTAGAGAGAATGAAATGAAAAAGTGATCGGAGGTGTGGAGCGGGTTTACAGAGAGGTTAGACGTAGTGCAGTTCCTTGACAATATGAGATCATGGACATTGCCAGCTTTATGAGTTGGTGGGGATGGACACAGTGAGAAAGCAAAGGCGGTTAACAGAGATGTTAGTTCAGATGTCTTCCCTGTCTGGAGGTTGAAGTCTCCGAGAAGTACAGCGGGAGGGAGGGCCAGTTTCAGGGATGTGTGAGAGGAGATGATCTAATTCCTCCAAGAAGTCCCCCAAGGCGCCTGGTTGACGGTAGAGAACAACAAGGGTTAATTGTATAGGATGGGTTACTGTGACGGCATGCTTCAGTAAAAGACTGGCAAAAGAAAACAAAAACTGCAATCCTGCGGACAATTTTCATTTCTACTTTTACAAATTAAAAATACTGTTATAGTTTTCAAACTAAGAACACCAAGCAATGACTTTTAACATCCATTTTTACTGAAGCCTTTCCATCAAAGCGTTTTTGCTCCTACAAATGTTAGGCGAAGGAGCATTTCATATTTTCAAACGGGGGAATGGGCTTTGGTGTGGACCCGGCTCCGGGCCATTTTCCCCTCCACTTTTGCATGCTCTTAGATTGAGGCACTTCACTCACTTTTTCCATCAAGTTTTTCCAAGAGGTCTTCCATCTTCTGTCCAAAAGCTCCCTTCCTAGCCCGGTAGTTTCAGCAGGCACATGTTTGTCAAAGGCTGCACCCAAGGTCCCCAGGAGGTCTTTGCTGGTGATCCGATGAAATTCTTCAGATATCTGAAAAACACAATAACAAAACAATGTCATGTTTTTTCTGTGCAGCAAATGTCTGGGTAGCTGTCTTGTTCAAAGTCGCCACCATCTTAAGGGGATAGTTTGGATGTTTTTAATTGAAAAAAAAAATCGTATTACAATTTTGGGGACTGATTTGAAAGTGGGGCGTACTGTGTTGGAGGGGCCTGTAGTGGAGTGGGAGGGCATAGTATAGTTTGCCAATTGACTGACATACACACACAGTGTGAATACAGGGCCAGTTCGCACCTTTTCCGTGAAAAAGGAGACAATGTTTTACAAGAGTCTCTTGATTGGAGCCTGCAAATCTGCAGTGCATGTGATCCACCCCTGAAACATTTAATACATTTAAACAAACCACTAATAGTATATTAACTACGTCATTCAAAATTAACATTCACTTTAGATAATAACACCGGTATAATAAACGGAGCGCTCTCTTTTCCTCTCTCTCCCTCTCCTGACAGCCCGTGTTGGGGTACACAGGACCTAGTCCGTACTCCGCGCAGATCGTTTGGATATGGCCAGAGCAGGGTCTGGCCCGATGTTCCCGGTGAACCGTTCTTTTCTGGAGAGCAGAGGCAATAGTCTAGAAATAGTCAAACAGTCAAACACCACTGGACTTCGTACTCCGATTTGGTTCTGATATTACTTTGGTACTTTAATCACAGTTCAGCAAATACATTCAATTTGATACAATACCACAAAGCGCTTTGGGGACTCCTTCTTGAGGTCTCACCGTGACAGGTCCGTCAGAGTAAGATCCCAGTTAAAGAGAGCCCCGAGTTATAGAAACATCCTGTTCTTTATAGTTTTTGCTGTGAAGCCCCCACCTTTGGTGCTCTCTCTTGGTGTAATGCTGTGAAGCCCCCACCTTTGGTGCTCTCTCTTGGTGTAATGCTGTGAAGCCCCCACCTTTGGTGCTCTCTCTTGGTGTAATCTGCCTTTGCTGCCCAGACTTCGCTCACAAGACTGTCCTTGGGAAACGTTGCGCCTGCTTGGTTCTCACAAGACTTTGTGTGAGAACAAATGAGTTCTGCAACCTTGTTGCATTTCAGTTTGGACAGAACAGAATGCATCTGTTCTTAATCTGGTTGACTCATCGTTGTTGTTGCACACAGTATTCACACAGTATATTTCCACTGAGAAGCACAGTATATTTCCACTGAGGCTTCTCAATGATTACAGCATTATATTTTAGCTTGTTTTACTATATCTTTACTTCTGTTACTTTTGCCTTATCAATAAACCATCACCCGTCAGTATCTCATGCAACTCGCTACTCCAGTAATGAGTGACCCGACAGTGAAGAATAAACATATGAATAACTAGTTTAGCTTGTTCCAGAGGGAGATAAAATAGCCACGTGTGTTTGGTCTAACTTGAAACGTGTGTTTTGCCCCGCTCACTGTGGCTGAGCTTCAGGAGTGGAGTGCACCAGCTGGGCGTAAAAAAGGAGGGCTTAACTCTAACGTCGGGCTTAGCTACGTCCGACGTAGTGATTCGAATTTACACCGAGTGCACCAAGCCTGACTAGTCTCGGGCGTAGCTGCACCTGGTCTTAAGATGCGCGTCCACGTGAATACACGCGAAACAGTAATTGTTGCCAAGCAACGCCATTTTACCATTTTACAGACTCAGAGGACCGCAGAGAAGAGGGAATTCCCACACCCACAGCGTCAGCGATGACTCAAGGGGAATCCCAAATGGACACACCCCGAAAGAGAAAGAGAGATTTGTCAGAGCTACAGCGGGAACTGACGGAGAAATAAATCGTTTGTGTGGAGGTGGAGACCGTCAAATTGAGAGCGGAACACGAAAAAATTGAGCTGGAGAAGGACAAATTGAGACTCCAAATAATCATTCTTAAGAATCAGCTACTAATCACTGAAGAAGACAATGTTTCACCATTCTGTAATCATGTTGTAGGCCTACTTGTTTTTTTAATCGCAATTTCATGTTAATAGTTCTCCAAAATGTTGTTATTTAATGTTCTTGTGTGTGTTCTTTGAATAAAATAGGCCTAATGAAAATATGTGGTCACAAAGGGAGCTTATTGAAATGCAATTGCAAAAAAACAGCGTTCATATTACAAATATATAGGTCTATAGGTTGTTTATTTTATGATTGCGCATACAGTAAAACGCAAACGCAAAAAAGTCTTTCGTTCACAAGCATTCGATTCATGAACGTGTCCGTTCACACTAGACCGCTGGAAATGCTGGAAACGCTGTAGTACATATGCCAGGCCTGTAAGTGGCGCTGCTGCCGCCACAAAATACACCAAAAGCAGCGAAGAAGACCCCGGAGCATGGTTGTCATGGTTGTCCTTCTGTTTATTCTCCGCGGTGGACGGCGTGTTCTCCTGCTGTATATCTCTCAGGTAGTCCACCAGCAGATAAACCCCCCCCACAGAGCGGAGCAAGGCAACGAAACTTAAAATAAGAAGCAGCATGTTATGGCACGCTATGCATGGGGCCACCTTGAGGGCGTTTCCCGACATGTTGTTTCAGTAAATTAAAGGGTGTTTCATGTTGTCGTTGCTGTGGACCTTCTTAATACCTTGGAAACCGTAAAATACTTTTTAATAGCCTTAATTTTCGCTAAATTTATTTATCAACTTTTAATACTTTTTAAGACCCCGCGGACACCCTGCTTCGGTTCTACGTCGGACGTAGAGTTACGCCCAGCTGGTGCACTCCACTCCAGGTGATTACGGAGCTGCGTGACCTATAAGGGTTGCCTGGCAACGGGGTGTGGCGGCTAAATATATATATTTTCTCTCTCTCTTAATTCCCCAAGCCCCAAAATTCACTCGATGATTAATATACCCGTTTTAGCAAAAGTCACCAAGTTTGAGATGTTTTTTACCCTAGAAAAGTCAGAGAGTGTTCACATGAAAATGACGCAGATCGCGTCTATTTCCCGAAAAAACCACACCGGTAAATATCACTGAAAAATACAATTTCTTACGGTGGAAACTTAACAAAAATGGGTTAATCATATACCCAAATTGACACTTAACAACATACATCACTTTCATAAACTTAAATTGCCGGTTTAACACACAACATTGTAATGTACTACAACAAAAGTATACAGTTGGTAGCAGGGAAATCAAAAATACACATCAATCAAAAATACACATCAATTCCTGTATTTTAGGGACCGTTTGTGTTTAAGAAACTTACCAAAAATGAAATGAACACGGTCTCAATGTAGCTTGGAGGAATTCACGGACTTCACCATAGGACTTCACTAACGCATGCGCAGTTATGGGGTGACGTCAGGCTTTGCCGAACTGCATTGTGG
This sequence comes from Pogonophryne albipinna, assembly GCA_028583405.1. Lineage (NCBI taxonomy): Eukaryota > Metazoa > Chordata > Actinopteri > Perciformes > Artedidraconidae > Pogonophryne > Pogonophryne albipinna. The sequence continues at coordinate 622,881 of CM053264.1, read as the reverse complement.
GAGTGAGTGATGCTGGCTTCTAATTCAAATTCAAATTTTGAAGATTCGGCGGCAGAAGCGTCAGCCAATCAAATCATATGCCAGTACAAGCTCTAGCCAATCAAACCGCGTGCTTGTGTGTCAGGGACGGGAGATTCATGTGATTGGTTGCTGGCAGAAATAGGCCGCAAGGTGAACCTCGAAAAGTCCTTTAGAAAAGAAATCCCGCTCCACAGAAGTGGAACTACATAATTTTTAGTTCATAAAAAAGAACGAGTCATGCTTATCTACCAAAAAAAAGTTTGTCGCTAAAATTCCTGTCAATTCTTCTAGGCACGTAATTATTGGCTGAACTAGTCCCTTCGAAGCGTAATAATATCTTGGTCAAAAGTAGTGCCACGGTTCGTCACGTGATCGTGCTACACCAATTGGGTAGCTGCATATTGTCAACAGAAGTGAAAGATGGCCGCCTACATGGTTACGCTAAACCAGACCAAATGGATTCTAAACAGTGCTGTATGCTTGTTTTATGTCATGTTTTGTCATATGTCTTAATACATCACTAAGTCCGAGGTATTTGCGTTATATACGCGGAATTTGTGAGAGGTTTTACTATCTGGGAACAGAGTTGACCATCGAATCAACATTGGCTAGCAGCGTTTATCAGCCAACTCCAGCTACAACAACAACATTCCTGGACTACCATGTTCGCATCGCTAGGTTCATTGGCTGAGCTCGTGGATTATTCCATTAGACTGAGAACTTTTTGTCTGTCTGTCTGTTGTTATTGTTACCCTGTACACGTTAAATGCACTCTTAAAATAAACATGACTTGATTTCATACATAGCTGCGTCCAAGAAGAAGGTTAACTTGTTACGTTAAGTAATTTAGATCAATAAAATGCAGTACTTATACCAATGTCCATTGATTCATTTATTTACTCATTCATCCCTCCACAAATGAAAACAACACTGATGAACCATAAAAACGAGATTTATTACAAATATAAAAGGTATGACATAGAAAACAGTACAAAACAGAATAAGGACACTCCTATTCCTCACTGTCAGGGCAGTCATCGTTCTCTTCCTCTGTTTCTTTTTTATTTGCACAATTTGAGCAACGACATAAGTCTGTGCAACAGAGTCCTGCAGAGAAGCATGAACATCTGCCTTTCTCACAGGCAGACTCTTTGCAGCTGCAGTGTATCACATTCAACACACTGTCAGGGGCAGGATTTCTTGTCATCCAGGTGACGTGTAAGTTCCCATCCTCTATTTCCCAACCATATCCAGCAGGTGATGGAGCATTTATTTCTCTTTTGAGACAGGACCTCATTATTGCTGCCTGGTAATTTGCCCTTTTGCAGTGCTGATGGAGGGCATCAGGAGTAGGGGGAATGCTTCATTCTGGCAAGGCCGATGATGCCAGAAAGCCTTGTACCTAGCATCATTTACATTTTCGGCTGCTGGCTGATCATATAGGTGACATACATACCGGCAAAGAAGTGCAAATGTTGATTGCTCCAAGTTAAAGTTAGTACCTAAACTTCTAAAAGCCTTAAGGTAGTCATCTTTCTCACATGCAACAGCAAATGACTTTCTTTTACCTCTCACAAATACCGCGTATATAACGCAAATACCTCGGACTTAGTGATGTATTAAGACTAGGGCTGTCAGTCGAATACAATATTTAATCGCGATTAATCGCATGATTGTCCATAGTTAATCGCGATTAATCGCACATTTTTGATCTGTTCTAAATGTACCTGAGAGGAATATTTTTCAAGTTTTTAATACTCTTATCAACATATGAGTGGACAAATATGCTTTATGCTAATGTTTATTATCATTTGAACAATGACAAATATTCTCATGAATATTAAACGCAACAACCTCTGAACATTACAAATATTCGCCTCAATTCAACCTCTCATACAATAATACACTACTGTGTGTGTGTGTGTGTGTGAGAGAGATGGATCGTTGGAGCTATGTGCAACTCATGGCATATGCTGGAACGGGAGCTGCCTGGACGCTGCAATAATGTTGCGCACTATCCGTGCTGACTTTTCGTACAATGTCCCACTGTCTGGCTTCCTGCATAAAGTCAAGTGCTCGGCACAGTTGTGGCGAAATGTCGCTCCTCTGTTTTCATTTAAACAGCTCCTTATATCCGTTAGCGCAGCTAGCTAGCACCAGATGCTAACAACAACAATGCACGTAAGGTCTCTCTCTCGCTCGCTCGGGCCACACATACACACATCCTCCCGGTCCTCCCGATGGCCAGTCGGTGCCTGCCGGTGAGCGTGGAAGTGTGGTCTGCCACAAGCGGATGGCAGGAGCGGGGCTGTCATTATCAGCTTGTAGATGGTATTTTAAACTTGATGCGCTCTGAAACTACGGGGCGGCCGAGGGAGAAAAAAATTACACATGCGTTAATCGCGTTAAAATAATTAGTGGCGTTAATTTTTTTTTTTGCGTTAACGCGTTAACTTGACAGCCCTAATTAAGACATATGACAAAACATGACATAAAACAAGCATACAGCACTGTTTAGAATCCATTTGGTCTGGTTTAGCGTAACCATGTAGGCGGCCATCTTTCACTTCTGTTGACAATATGCAGCTACCCAATTGGTGTAGCACGATCACGTGACGAACCGTGGCACTACTTTTGATCAAGATATTATTACGCTTTGAAGGGACTAGTTCTGCCAATAATTACGTGCCTAGAAGAATTAACAGGAATTTTAGCGACAAACTTTTTTTTGGTGGATAAGCATGACTCGTTCTTTTTTATGAACTAAAGATTGTGTAGTTCCACTTCTGTGGAGCGGGATGAAACGATAACAGGGTTCACCTTGTGGCCTAAAAAGCTAACAGCAAAACTTTGAATGTGCTATTATTCATTCGTTAGCGGTTTTTGACGAAGGTAAGTCATTCTCTATTAAGGGCTAACAAATGCAAAATGTGCATATTTATACTACTTTTTGACCATCAATTGTATATACATTTAATCCAACGTTTCTGTTTCAACAGCGCTTTGAGAGTATAAGTTAAATATTTCTGTAGAAAAAGAAAGGCGCTTTTATATTGATTAAACTATTTTTATTTATTTCTAGATTAAGAAGATGGCGACCCGACCTGACCTAACATGTAAGTTGATGGTCCTGGTTTACTTTACACTATATATATATATAAACTGTGTGCTGTTAATCTGTTTTTTGAGGTGTTGCTATCTTGTTAATTTTAACCATACAGGTGTGATTTAAAGGAGGGGTAGGCAAGTTTGAGAAACCGGCTCGAGATACACTTTTTGTTATATTCCATGGAATGCTCTTAACATCCCGATAGCAATGCATATCTTAAGTGCTTTGACAAAAAAATCCATAAAAAAATTTCATCTGTGGAAGCCGTAATACTGTAAAAAGTACGATTTTTTCTTTTGCGACCAGTAGACGATGTTGAACGTAACTCTGCCATGGTGAAAGTGGCCGCCTGTTGCTGGTGAGTCATTGAAGTACTGCTGCAATGCACGCCCAATGACGTCACGCCCAATGAGGGCACGAGATACATTTGTGCGTGCACGAGATGGAAGGCTGACAGACAGGGCGGCAATCCAATCCGTTTAGCCGGGCCGGCTAAACGGATTGGATTGCCGCCCTGTCTGCATTGCAGCAGTACTTCAATGACTCACCAGCAACAGGCGGCCACTTTCACCATGGCAGAGTTACGTTCAACATCGTCTACTGGTCGCAAAAGAAAAAATCGTACTTTTTACAGTATTACGGCTTCCACAGATGAAATTTTTTTATGGATTTTTTTGTCAAAGCACTTAAGATATGCATTGCTATCGGGATGTTAAGAGCATTCCATGGAATATAACAAAAAGTGTATCTCGAGCCGGTTTCTCAAACTTGCCTACCCCTCCTTTAAATCACACCTGTATGGTTAAAATTAACAAGATAGCAACACCTCAAAAAACAGATTAACAGCACACAGTTTATATATATATATAGTGTAAAGTAAACCAGGACCATCAACTTACATGTTAGGTCAGGTCGGGTCGCCATCTTCTTAATCTAGAAATAAATAAAAATAGTTTAATCAATATAAAAGCGCCTTTCTTTTTCTACAGAAATATTTAACTTATACTCTCAAAGCGCTGTTGAAACAGAAACGTTGGATTAAATGTATATACAATTGATGGTCAAAAAGTAGTATAAATATGCACATTTTGCATTTGTT